>JAWXYG010000011.1:32961727-33139056 GCA_034222035.1 Acacia crassicarpa | reverse complement strand
AGATTATTTCCTAAAAGTTACATAAAAAAGGTCTCCACAAAAGACCATGGACTTGGACAGAATAGGGAGGCCCAATTATATATTTCAAATAGTACACAAAGAAGAATCCCAAACAATTGGCTGACGACTATTTGATTTTTGCATAAGCTTCTATTTAAGTGTGCAGTAGAATGTCTGAAAAAATTTGTTTGATGTGTGGGCAAAAAGTAATAGGCCCAATTATATTCAAAAAATGTTTCTTGGTTGATCTGGAGGGATTTGGAGGGATTAGGGAAGCTATTTAGGGATGCCCCTGGAAAGGTTAAAAGAAGAGTTACGCTAGCAAAGTCTATAGTTTATAATTAAAACTCTTACCTTGCAAGTTGATGTTTCTAAGATAAAGCTGCTGGAGGTTTGTCAAATTTCCAATGTCACTTACTATGGTTCCTTCATTGAATCTGTTATCATTCAATTCCAACTCTACTTATTCTTTGCATTGATGCCAAATGGAGGGTATTTCGCCAGACATACTATTTCCACCCACATAAAAGATTTCAAGTTTTGGAAGCCCAAAACACAGATTTGTTGGGAGACTACCAGATAATTGATTTATTCCAAAATCAATCCCTTAGAACATTGAATTGTTAAATATTGATGATGGTATAGAACCAGCAAGTTGATTCGCACCAAGATACAGAGTCTTTAGTTGTGACAGATGGCCAATCTCATTTGGTATGCCTCCTTCAAAAATGGGGGAGTAAGAAAAAAGGTAATGTCAACAACAATTCTTCATGTATCATATGTTATTATATATATGAGATAACTTTTTTTTCTTTTTTAAAAAAGAACACATGTAATAAGACTTGCACATTTTTAAGAAATAACACAAATATACTCTAAATGATAAAACTCAACAACTACTGTTTTAAGAAAGGTCATAACCATAGATTAAATCAGTTGGTTATGCGGTTGGTTGAGAAAGTTAGATAGATTAATGACATTTAAAACTAAGAGGTGTGTTGAAATCTAATTTGCTCTACTTTTTTGTCATTCCTATCAAAACAAGAGTTGTTGAGAGAACCCCAAAAAAATTGTTTTTGTTAACTATACAAACTTTTTTATAATAATAACTGTAGTAAATAATAAAATTAAAATATAGTTTAGAATATTAAACCCAAAATTAAATCTTTTAGATATGTTTGTTGTAAGGTTTACTCAATTTGAAAAAACCCTTCAAAAATTTCTTAATGGCAAAATAATAAACATTCCTTCCAAAGACTGAAAATATACCTTTTGATCCATCAACTCGACTAATATTATATCAGTCCCCCCCCCCCCCCCCCCAAAAAAAAAAAAACACAAAAAAAGTGTGGCTATATAATCCAATTCAAATTTTCAATTAAAAATGGCTTTTCCCCCTTTGAAAAGGAAGAGAAAAAAGTTGGGAAAAACTACAAAGAAAATTCATAAAAACACCAAAAATAAATAAACAATTGAGACAAACAAAAATTCCTCTAGGATAAGATCCTGCTAACCAAATACACCAGTTTAAAGCAAAGACAAATATAAAGATTGAAAATAATCTAAAACATACCTGACAAACTATTAAAAGACAAACTCAATAACTCAAGGGAAGATAAGTTGGAAATTGTCTGAGGAATGTTTCCTGATAGTTTGTTATGTGCAAGTCGTAAAATCATTAATTGCTCAAGTCTGCCCACCTGTAGTGGAATTGTCCCTTCAATGAAGTTATGACTACAATCTAAGATCTCCAACAATAACAAATTGAATAGAGATAATGGAATAAATCCATAAAGACCATTATTTCGAAGATTTAGTTGCACTAGTGAAGATAAATTTCCTATCCATGTTGGAACTTGCTCATCATGAAAGTCATTGTAGCTCAAGTTGAATACTTTCAAATTACGCAATCGAACTAGATCTTCTGGTATTTGGCCATAAAAATTGTTGTCACTGAGATCAAGTTCCACAAGGATTGAGAGATTTCTGAGCTGAGGAGATATGGAGCCCTTAAGTTCCATGCCACCAAGATTCAAGGAGTGGACCCTTCTATGACGAGTATCGCATTTGATGCCAATCCAATTGCATGGAGAAGAAGAAACAGACCAATTAGCTAAGAAATCATATGGATCTGAAGTGATATAAGATTTAAGGGCAAGAAGTGCATATTTATCAGTACTGATGTTTGTATCAGTCCATGCTAAGGAGCCCATGAAGCAATGAAGTAAGAGTAGGAAAACAAGAAAGGAAGGTTTTCCCATTTCTAGCCTAACAAACTCATCAAAATATCTAGTCTTAGTGCATCGAGCAATTAACACACATCTCCATTTATACTTCTATTCCAAATAAAGTCAAATGGTACTAATAAAGCCGAGGTGCAAAAGGGCACTTTTGTAATAAGATTAGAAGAAATTCAACCAAAAGATTACTTAGCATGTTTAGCGTATTATATTTGTTTTTACATATATTTAAAGATATTTTTAGCTGCATTATTTTATTTGTGGTCAAGTCTAGTGAGGAATAAAATATGGAAAATTTCACTTAGTCCCATGGAAGCCATTTTATTTCAGTCAACTCCTAAAATTTTTTGAAATTTCACAGCACACCCTTGGATTAAAATGAAATTAAATTTTGTTGGTTAAAAGATAATAATGCCCTTGCTTTTTTTCTTTTTCCCATAACAACATGTGCAAGACATATAGCATTTACATGACACGTAAAGATATTTATAAGATAAATAAAGGATTCCAAAAAAAACTGAGTAGTAAACAAGAACATTGTGGCCATGCACAATAGAAATAAGAGAATTTATAAGATAAATAAAATCCTTCACAAGACAAATAAATGAATGTAAAAGAACCTACACTACCACACACACACACACACACAAAACAGCATTTGGTAGCTGTGAAAAAGGTTATAGCAGTAAAACCGCTGCAAACTCCTTAGTACAAAAGAAAAAGGGAAAATTACATATAGATCCCAAGGAACAGAGATATTTATATTTAGGTCCCTTGAAATGACAAAATTACTCAGAAGTCCCTTGGGACTTTTGTGTAATTATTTCAGAACGTAAAATTACTTTGCTGCCAATAGTGCATATTTCACACATAAGTGATTAACAACAGAAAAAGTATAAATTAACAACATAAAATGCATGTATTAACAATAACTTTTTAAAACCCTGAATTTGTCTTCTCACTTCCAGAAGCGATTAACAATAGAAAAAGCATAAATTAATAACAGAAAATGCATGTATTAACAACAGAAAATGCGTGTTGTAGAAGAATTTGAATTGATAAAAGGTTACTTTAGTAAAAGTGTGCCCCCCCTTTTTTTAGTAATGTACAAATTTTTTTTTTTTGCTCTTTTATCATGACAACTTTTTTAGTTACGTATTTGTTTCATTATTAATTGTTCTTTTTTTTTTTTTTTTAATAGTTCAGACAATGTGGAATGGCTTTGGAATATTTAGAAGTTGTTTCGTGTTAATGGAGTTTGATTTTGGGGTCTACGTATAAGTCAAGCACGGCACTCATATACTTATAAATGAAGTCTGAAGACTTTTTGGTGGAATATGGGATGAGAAATTATTAGGGTTTAGTTTCATATTTTATTATTATTTCTAGCATATTGGTATTTATTGGTATTTTTATTATTTTCATAATATTATCAGGACAAATATTATTGATCTTATTATTATAAGTAGTTCTAGGGTTTTAGATGGCAAACTTGATCATTGAATTACATATTACAGTTATTACCTCTTTTGGCTTCTCATTTCTCTCTTCTCCCCTGTCTCTTCCCTTTGTATTTTACATCACTTTTGATATATGTTCTTCTATGTGAATGTACAATGTGGTCATACACCAAGTCATCTAATCTATCTTTCACACTAATTTGCCTTGAAATTTTGTCTTTATATTCAGTAGCTTTCCAATTTCATATCCAACGAAATTTTATAACATATTTTGTAGAATATTTTGTATTTCTCCCTCATCACGTCATTTATTAAATTAATTGCTTCAAATATAAAATAAGATTTTGATCCGCCTACCATCATATTTTTGTGGGAAAATTAAGATCAAGGACCTATAGTAAATGATATTTATTGAGAAGAACTGTAAAAATTATAATTATTTAGAAGGACCAATAAACAAAATAAAAATTTAAAAATACTAAATTGCCCTTAATCAAACCTCCTACATTTTCTCTTACATTCTATGTTTAAAACAAATATGAATTTCTAAATTCAATTAAATTAAACACATTTTCTCTCGTGGTAGATATTTATAGAAAAAATAACACAAACATCTTTAAATTATATAATGATAAGATATGAAATGCATTTAACTTTTTATTATGGTTGATAAAGTTCCTTTGATCGAGCTTTTTTTCATGATTTATATAAAATTATGTAAATCAAGAAAAAATGATATAAAAGAGTTAAAGGACCAATATCTACCTTATGTCACAAGTAATAATTAAATGATATGATTATGTAGATATTAGTTAAGGATAAAAAATTATGCTTTTGGCGGTAGTAATTTGGTGGGAGAAAAAATTAAATCACTTTTGAGGGAAATTTAGTATTTCTAAATTTATATTTTAGTAATTGGTCCTTCTAAATAATTATAGTTTTTACGGTTCTTCTCAATAGGTTCTCCAATCTAATTCTCCCTATTTTGTTTTCAAATAAGCCTCTCTTTATAATGCTAAGCTCATTGCAAAAACCAGGAGTTATCCACAAAAGAGGTGTACATTGAAATAAGTTTGTGAAATATTCCTTCCCATGATAAGTAAACAATACTATCTCTAGTTAAGCTAGACGACTAATTTGAGAAAATTAAAGAAATTAATTAAGTTAAATATTTGTAAAAAATTGGTGTTGACTTTCCTAAAATACCCTTGTGGATTGAGGCCCAGCTCTTATTTTAAGGATTTGACTCCTATCCTCTTCACTTTCCATACACTTCCCATCCTCTTCTTCATCTTAGCCTTTGAATTGAAATCTGAACGGTTGAAATCAAATCTTTTATAAAAATATTATTTTTAAATAGTTTTCAATAATTTAATATTTTTTAATAAAAGATTAAATATGAACCATTCATTGCACATGAGGTAGTACCACACTTAAAAAAGAGTAAAGGGAGTAATAAATTGTTTATATTTTTGGTTTAAAATAATTAATTGACAATTTATTTTAATAGGAAAACTGAAAATAGTCTTACAAGTTTGCAAATGATCGACTTGAAAATGTCCCATTAAGAATGTTAATGGGAAAAACAAAGCTTGACTTATGTCCAAACCGTATGAGAAGTTGCCTATAAGTCATCATGTGACTACCACTACGACCACTATACCACTACACAAACCTTATCAACATTAGTATTGCCTTTCCAAAGTGATGATTACTTTGGAAAGGCAATAGTAAATGAGTTTTGGAGTGTGATAGAAGTAATTTTGATAGTGACAAATGCCATCAATTCAATTGCGTGTGCTGACCAAGTTGCAAAGTAAAATTGCCCAGTAGACTAGATATTTTAATATTTTTATTCCTTAAAAAATGTATCATTTAAATTTGTCCAAAGAATATAAATAAGTTAACTCAAATTAATGTATTTTATGACTGGATTATTCAATATTATTTGAGAAAAAATCAATTTAAGTTGATACCTTGAGAAAGATTTAAAATGATTGTTGGAATATATCTACTCTACCCTTGGTGGATTAGGGCTCAAGTCTAATTCAAGAGTGATTGTTATGCAAATATAGAGAGATATGGGTTCATAAAGAGATATTCTCTTTTATGGTTTAAGAGTTAAGTATGTTCCCCTATAGCTATAAGATTAAGAGTTATATTTATTTTTATGTAACCATTCATATGCTAAATATATAGGAGATGGGATTGAGGGAATAAACAATCTAATAATAATAGACATAGTGATGCTCCCCTCCCTCTAAAAAGATGCTCCCATATGAATGATCTTTTTTCCTCTCTATGGTGAATTTGCTATATAACGTAATTGGGTTTCACATTGATTCTCCGATTTTGTGTGGGTACTTCAGTGAATCAGTCGGATTCTAGATATGTCCAAAATTCTTTCAATGATAAATCACCAATGAATCATAAAATTCTTTCAATGATAATCACCAATGAATCATCAACTTTACTCTTTTGATAAACTTTTCTCTCTTTTGATCAACTTTACTCTTTTGATCAATTTTACTCCTAAATACCAATATTAATGATTGTTTTGTAATATTTCCTGAGTTTACTAATTTATGTTTGTTCATCTTTGATTGATTAAGCAATCATATTTGGAAATGATTTGTTTATTTCTCAAATTTCCTAATTTCCTCAAAATGTAATCAATGCTACAAAATAATGTCTCTAATCAATTTGGCAAGTTCAAATATTTTGAATTTGCCACATTACAAGGTAGTTAATTTTTTCCCTTAATTTTTAAAATTTTCAAACATTTTTCACAATGATAGTCAAATTAATGCCATTTAACTTTAGCGTCAATATTACATGTTTATTATGCTCTCAACATATTTTGATAATCATACTATGCAGCATAAACGTTTATGCATATACTAGTATTACAATTAACACCTACAAGGACAATACTGCCCCATTCAACACAGGAAAGATAAAGCTTGTATGTCTTAACTCGAAGTCTGTGTATCATTTAACTTCTTTAAATCTTACAGTTTATTATGTGAATTAATGCCAAGAATAGGTTCGTAATTTATATGATAAGGGAATTTATACTAAGCCTATGTCTTGAGTTCTTTTGGTAAGAAATAAGCAAGGAAACAATTAATAGAGGAAATTACATTCCCTTCTAGCCCAAATCAATTATTAAGAGAGGAAAAAGAAAAATTAATGAGGACACAAACGACAAATATATTACTAATGAGTGTTCCTTCGTTGTTAAAAAATAACAGCTAGAAAATAAAAGAGAGAGAAAAGGAAGAATATACGATTTAGACACTACTGCTACGGCAAAATATCAACATGACTATTACAATTCCAACCTAATCACCAATAAATTGTCTAAGATATGCGTGTAGAACTGAATTGAATTATTTGATGGATTTGGATTGTTAGAGTCAAGGTTGTCAAATTCATGAGTTTAAGCAAACTCGTAACGGTGATGTAAACTCGTATCGTGAAATCACATCGTAAACCCGTAAGAGTTTGCTTTTATCATTAAATAGATATTACTAGCGTATAATTAAATAATTAAAATATAAAAAAATGACAACAATTTTATTTAAATATATTTTAAATCCAAATGATTGAAATTAAATCCTTTAATATTCATTATTTATCATATTTAATAAAGAAATTTCTATATAAAGATGCTGAACATGATCAAATCAAAAAAAAATTAACATGAATTCAAGAGTAAGTTAACAGCTAAAAACGTAAAAATGGTAAACTCGGTGTATAAACTCGTGAGTTTAACTGAGTTTACAATTAGCACAAGTTTAACCCTAACTCGACTCGTTTTTATAAGCTATAAAGGTAAAAATGGTAAACTTAGAGTATCAACTTGTGAGTTTGACAACAATGGTTAGAACATATTGGAGATTTTGAAAACAAAAAAATCAATACAAAATTAAAATGGTAATATAGATACTTTCTACCATATATGCAATATTGATAAAATCATCTTTAATTTATTCCCAAAAAATAAAAAAGGCACACATTTAAACTTTGATGAGAACCCTATCAAATAAAATGAAAAATGAACAATTAATAAGAAACAAATATGTAAGTAAAAAAAATTGTCCTCTAAAAATGTTGATATGACAAAGGAGAAAAAAAAAACCAAAAAAAATGTGTGGTCCCTAATTTCTTTAGTTATATCTACATTATTTCATTTTTGTGGGGGTATAGTCTATACCCCACAAAAACGTTATCAATTTGTAGACTTAAAAGGTCACTCGGGACTTGGGAGTAATGACTAGACCTATAAGTCACAATCAAATTGACTAATATTAATGAAAGTCTCCTTAAGAATAACGATGAAGGTGCATTGACGGGACACGTTTTTTTACTAAAGTAACCTTTTACCAATTCCAATTTTTTTACAGCACACAACGGATTTATAATCTTTTTTTTTTTGTCTGGTTCAGTAACTAGCTTTTTTTTTTTTTTGGTCGAATGGTTCAGTAACTAGCTTATTGTATGAAAGAATACCTGAATAGTAGTAATATCAGAAGGGTCGGTAACTATCCAGTTGATCTTTCAAAAAAACAAAGCATTAAACCCATTAGCGGTACATAATACACGATCTTTTACTTCCTAGGCAATAACTGGAGCAATTAATCCATTTATCATTTTTATTATATTAAAGATAAGTATTTTTCTTTCCAAAAAATTTATACCATCAGCTTTTGTAGCTTCGATCCATATAACATTTTTATACTTATAAAATCTTTGAAGGATCAAATACATATAATTTAAATATAACTATATGAAAGTCTCTAAAGGATTTAAGTTGCTAGCAGCACATGATTAATGAAACTCACTTGAAGGATCCAAATTACTAGAAGCAAATAGTTTAATCGAGATCTTTATATGGTTTGAACTAACTAAGGTATATATAATATTATTGTCTCGATAAATGTTTGTTGAAAAATATCTAAAAGTGAGTTTACTATAATTGCAGTTTGTGTTGAATAGTTTAAATATCTTTAGAACTCTTGAAAAGTTTGTAAAAACTGTGAATTGCTTAACCTCTCTTGAAAAGTTTGCAAAGGGTGAAAATTGCTATTCCTGAAAAATGAGCTTGCTAAATTTAAGAATCACTTAAAGAAAAAATTTGAGAAGAATAAAGTGTTTTCCTATGGAGAAATCTTGGTCCGAAAGTACCATGTCTTTAAACCTTAGTAAGTAGCATATCTTAGTGTCATTAGAACACTTATATATGTGTATCTAGTTCTTCACATATAACTTAATATATCATTTGCTTATTAGCATGATATAGTTATTCACCAACACAAAGACATTGTATGGACCGCATCAACAAAAGATAGCGAAATTAGCATCTAGTAGATCCATTCCAAAGAAATCTAGCATATTTATTCACCTAATCACTTCCTAAGACAACCGTTGAAAAGCTCGTTCATGGTATTGGACTTCACAAACTTAGAGATATCAACGGATGTTGTCAAGAGGGGGAGTTGACACACCCTGTAGTATTTTTCCTTTGTCTATAGCTTTTCTCATTGGATTTTCCTAATAAGGTTTTTAATGAGATAGCACTATTAAGTATATCACTAAACAATGTACTTTTTTTTCTTCTATTAAGTTTTTGTCCCACTACATTTTTCTTAATAATATTTTTTAAAACTCTATTTTTTTAGAAACTTATTTTGTTATTATTGTTTGTTTCCCAAACCTAAAAACTTATATTCTAAATTGAAATCCCACAAATGATGTACCAAAATTGATACTCCTATCTCTTAAAATTTTACGATAATTTCTTTAATTTAGTAGTGATGTTTTCCTAAATATATGAAAATAGATATTAAATTTATTAATAATAGAAAATCATCAAGATGTGGAATCTCCCAACTGAATGTGATTGCTATTGTGAGTACAACTCGAATAGTTGTCTACAAGGCTAAAATTTTCTCCATAGTCAATTAGATGTAATTTTCGTTACTGTGTTCAAGATTGCTTGCAGGATCACCGCCGTCGAACCTTCAATAATCTCCTTCATTCTTGATTTAAAATTGAATGATACGTTTCTATGCTAAATCTTTGGTTATGTTATGCCTAAAACTGTTTTTTTGAAATCACCACCATGAGTGATTTACCGAAATGGCGTTGAAATCGCCGGGAAACGCCAGTCTAAGTCGTCGGTCGCAGCAGCTCCATCAAGTTTGCATTTGGGTCGGCAGGTCAAATCCAAGGGTACAAGCTTGCCAAAAGACACTGTTTCATGTCATACGGAATGAATGCAATGGCTTCCCAAGATTGCATTAAGGGCGTGGTACAAGCTCTTTTTTTTTTTTAAGAAAATTACGCTCAGGTCCCAAGGAACAGAGATAATTACAATTAGGTCCCTTGAAATCATGAAATTACACAGAAGTCCCTAGGGACTTTTGTGTAATTATTTCAGAGCTTAAAATTACTTTGCTGTCCATAGTGCATATTTCAGAGAGAAGCGATTCACAATAGGGAAAGCATAAATTAACAACATAAAATGCATGTATTAACAACAACTTTTGAAAACCCTGAATTTGTCTTCTCTCACTTCCAGAAGCGATTAACAACAGAAAATGCATAAATTAACAACAGAAAATGCATATATTAACAATAACTTTTGAAAACCCTGAATTTTGTTAATAAATAAAGTTGTTATTAATACATACATTTTTTGTTGTTAATTTATGCTTTTTCTGTTGTTAATCGCTTCTGGAAGTGAAAGAAGACAAATTCAAGGTTTTCAAAAGTTGTTGTTAATACATGCATTTTCTGTTGCTAATTTATGTTTTTTCTGAGAGTGAGCGGACCATCCTTTGTTTACCGAGTGTGTAATTGTTCTTGAAGATAGTGAAATCCCAGGTGTTCTAAGGACTGGACGTTGGTCAAAGATCTTGGATCGAACCAGTGTTGTGTGGCTATTTTCCTTCTCTGACTTATTTCTCTGTTCTTTCCATTGTTAATCGTCTCGGTGAGCCAAACGCGAAAAGAGTTTTGAGATCACCTATTCACCCCCTCTAGGTGATATTCCACTTTCATTTGATATCAGAGCCTAGTTTCACAGTTGGGCTTAACATCCCGAGAAAGATCATGGAAGAAATATTACTTGATGATGCTTCAATCAATCAACCCCTAGGATTCAACGGTGAACACTATTCCTTTTGGAAAACTAAATTCAGAGTGTTCGTGATGGCTGCTGAATACGGTCTCTGGAGAGTAATAGAAATTGGAAACTACATACCTGTAAAAACTGAAGGAGGAATTACTACTCCAAAGACAGAGGCTGAATTCGATGAGAATGATAAGAAGAATATCACTTTCAATAGTACGGCTATTTTGATGCTTCAAAGTGCTCTTAGTCAAAAGGAGTACTTTCGTATATGTAACTTATCAACTGCAAAGGAAATGTGGAAGGCTCTAGATATTGCATATGAAGGTACTTCTGGCATCAAGGAGAATCGTATTAATACTCTCACCACCGAGTATGACTTACTGCGGATGAAGCCAAGAGAAAGCATTGCTGAGTTTCAACTTAGATACACCCATCTGACTAATCAATTGGCGGCATTGGGTAAAATATATGACCAAGGTCCTCAGGTCAGAAAGATTCTTAATGTTCTGACCAAATATTGGGAAGCTAAAGTCACAGCAAAAGAGGAGGCTCGTGGAGAATCAATGACCTTAGTTTCTGCTTTATTCGGAAGTTTGATTGAATATGAAAGCAAACTGAGATTTAAAAAGGACCTGGACGGCGTCAATAGTAGCCGGAACAAAGGAATCGCTCTCAACGCTTAAAAAGAAAAATAACAAAAAGATGAAGATGATGAGGATGATGATGAGATGACCATGTTTGTACAAAGATTCAAGACCTTCTACAGAAAAGATTGTGGCTTCAGAAATACGTTTCAAAAAGGGAATTCAAATAATAGGCATGAGTTCAAAGACAAAGATCAAATCGTCAGTTACGAATGTGAGAAGCCGGACCATTACAAGTCAGAATGTCCATAACTAAAAGACGACGATAAAGAAAAGAAAAAGAAGTCCTACCAATTCAAAAACAAGGCTTATGTGTCAACAATATGGGGAGATGGTTCCTCAAACAAAGAGAGCAAAGAAGAAAAAGAGACTGCCAACGTCTGCCTAGTAGCTGAAGAAGAACAAACAGAAAATGACAATGAGGTATATAATTCACAACCAACTTATGATGAATTATTTGATGAATATAATGAGATACAATCTGAGTTTGAAAAACTTATGGAGGAGTGTATATCCTTGAAAAGGGAAAATATGACTCTTAAGTTACAAGTTGAAAATCTCACTTCCAAAAAACTTGTCTGTGACGATTGTTTGGATTTGGAGAAAAGAAATTCATATCATACAAAAACACTTGAGAAATTCACTAAAGGTAGTAAAATGCTCAATGTAATTTTGAAAGCTCAAAGACTTACAAACGATCGTTTAGGCATAGGATATAATCCTATTTTTGACAAGCAGAAAGGCAAGAAGAAAACTGGCGGAAAAACTTATTTAAGTTACTTTCGAAAAATAGTTCATTCTCTTCAAACCCATTTGCACATTGCAACTACTGCAACCGAAAGGGACATAGTACTTCATCGTGTTTCCCTAAAAATGATAAACTGGTTGGTAATTATCAGTGGCTGCCTAAGGGAACTTATGTCCCTAAAGCTCATACTAACCCTAAAGGACCCAGAAAAAGATGGGTACCTAAAGCTTGATCTCTTCTGGTCTTGCAGGTGTGTTTGAGAGCATCAAGAATCAATAAATGATATATCGATAGTGGATGCTCCAGACATATGACGGGGGATGCAGAGAAGTTTTTTGCTATGAGATCTAAAGATGGAGGTAAAGTCACCTTTGGAGGAAATCAGTCCAGGAAAATCACGGGTTTTGGTGAAATCGGCACAAAAGGTGGACCTCAGATTAAGGACTTGTATCTTGTGGAGGGTCTCTGTCACAATCTTCTGAGTGTGAGCCAAAGTGCAGACAATAACAACTAGATTATTTTTGACTCATATGAATCTCTCATTGTGAACAAAGATGACCTTCCAATTGATAAAGGTAAACTAAAGGTATTATTCAAAGCTCCCAAGGAAGGAAATTGTTATACCTTGGATTTGCCTAAAATGAATTCTGAAAAGTGTTCTATTAGCAACTTAGATGAGAGTTGACTGTGGCATAAGCGTTTGGCCCATGTCAATATGCATCAACTAGATAAGTTGTTAAGAAAAGACTTAGTGATTGGTTTACCCAAACTTTGCTTTTAAAAATGATATAATTTGTGATTCATGTCAATGGGGTAAACAAACTAAAACGTCTTTCAAAAACAAACCTAAAATATCGACTAATCAACCTCTCCAATTGCTCCATATGGACTTAATTGGACCCGCGAGAGTTAAAAGTCTTGGTGGAAATTTGTATACTCTTGTGATTGTCAATGATTTCTTGCGTTTTACCAGGACAATTTTCTTATCTTTTAAGGATGAAACATTTGATCTGTTTGTTGTCTTTGCTAATAAGGTGCACAACGAGAAAGGTATTTGCATTACAACTATCCGAATGGATCATGGAGGTGAATTCGAAGATTGAGCCTTTAGAGAATTTTGTGATGCTCACGGAATTGATCACAATCTTTTAGCTCCAAGAACACCACAACAGAATGGTGTGGTGGAAAGGAAAAACCATGTGCTCATTGAAATGGCTCGTGCTATGCTAAATGAAAATCAAACTTCGCAAGTCTTCTGGGCAAACGCGATGAGCACAAGTAGCTATATTGCCAATCGAGCATATCTCCGAAAGAAGCTCAACAAGACTCCATACGTATTGTACAAAGGAAGAAAACCAAATTTGGCTCACCTTCGTATCTTGGACTGTAAGTGCTTCGTACATAATAAATGGTAAGGATAATTTGGGAAAATTCAATTCCAAATCTGATGAAGGTATTTTCCTTGGATATTCAAATAGAAGTAAGGCATATAGAGTTTTTAACAAGCATACTCGTGTAGTTGAAGAATCGATACATGTTATGTTCTGTGAATCAAAATTAGATGAACATCTGGATGATGATGAAGAAAATATTTTCAAAAACCAATTCTGTTCGAAAACTACTGCTGCCTCTATTGAAAACCCCGAATATGTTTTCAAAGCTGATCCTCAGAACAATTTAGAAAACCCTGATCAATCTCAACCTAGAGATTGGAAGTTCATCAAGAATCATTCTCTGGACCAAGTAATAGGTAATGTTGGTCAAGGTGTGAGGACCAGAAATAGTGTTTTGAATGAAGTAACATTTTTAGCTTTTATATCTCATATTGAACCCTCTAAGATTGACGAAGCCCTATCAGAAAATGATTAGGTAATAGCAATGCAAGAGGAATTACACCAATTTGATAGAAATCAAGTTTGGGATTTGGTATCTAGGCCGAAGGACCATCCAGTCATTGGCACTAAGTTGGTATTCAAAAACAAACATGATAAATCTGTAATTATAGTCCATAATAAGGCTAGATTGGTCGCCAAAGGCTATAATCAGGAAGAAGGTATTGATTATGAGGAAACGTTTGCTCTAGTGGTTAGATTGGAAGCAATACACGTACTCTTAGCCTTTGTGTGTATCAAAGGATTTAAACTTTATCAAATGGATGTAAAGAGTGTTTTGTTAAACGGTGTTATTTAGGAGGAAGTATATGTTGAATAGCCTCCAGGTTTTGAAAATGAACATCATCCAGATCATGTTTATCGCCTTAAGAAAGCCTTGTATGTGAAAGTGGAGCCTGAATACCCAAGAGGGGGGGGTGAATTGAGTATTCTTAAAATTTTTACGAAAAGCTTTGTTTTAAGCACACGAAAACACGGATTAACAGAGATAAGGGAAGAAGAGCTTGGACACAAGAGTTTATACTGGTTCGGTCACAACAACTTGACCTACATCCAGTCCCCAGACACTCTGGGATTTTCCACTAAGTCAATGATTACACACTCTGCACTCAAGATTAGTTCTCTCACTAGAACTCACTCCCCCTTACAAGTTGTAATCAAAGCACCCAACCACCAAGTCCCCTGACTTGTGGTTCTTTACAAACAATGATCAATAACAGAAATAACTCTCTCAAAAGAGTAGATAGTGGTAATCACTGAAGCTCACAATGTCAAAAGACAATTTACAAATGAAAACAGAAGGTAGTTGAGACTATTCAATGCTTGTGCGTTTTCAGATGTTCTTGGTTGTTGAGAAGCCTTGAATGCACTCTATTTATACTTAGAGAGCAGTAATTGACCGTTGTAAAGTGAATCAAACCGTTGGAGGTGATTAGTGATAACTTTGGTCAGCTTCTCTCTAATCTCCACTTAATCCAGATGTATGCGTGCTCAGGTGGATTAGCCAAAAAGAGGCTATTTTTCTGAAGTGCATTAAATGCTCTGAACAGTTTATGCTTTTTGCCTCAACCTTCATTAATCATCTTCTAAATCGACTGAAATTCACTTAGCAAAGTGATTAAACATAGCTGAGAACATAAGTGAATGATAAATGGAAGCAATAAGTTCAAAAGAAGGTGTTTCACAAATTCGTGAGATTTGAAAATCAGTTTCAGCGCCCAATACTCGAGTATGTTCTTCAATACTCGAGTTTGTCACTGTGTACTTGAGCCAATACTTGAGTACCCTAAGTGATACTCGAGTATGCTTCTCCCAGAGACAAACCATCGTGACTTGAACTTTGAAAACCAATGTCAATACTCGAGTAAGTAAGTCTATACTCAAGTTTTGAAACTTTAGTGAGAGAATCAGTTTAAGTTCAAAAGCTCAATACTTGAGTATTCATTCCAATACTTGAGTATTCAAATCATTAACAAGTGGTTAACCTCTCTGTATGCCCAATACTCGAGTTTGCAGATCAATACTCAAGTATTGATTCAATTTCAAAAGTTGTGAAGTTTTTCCATGTCAATACTTGAGTATTCAAATGAATACTTGAGTATTCATAAACAGGTGTTTGAAAGACGGAATATCACCAAGAGGGGGGGTGAATTGGGGATATTAAATTTTCTTCTTAAATATACTCTGTTTATGCTCACAGAGAACAAAGATGAACAGAGAAGGGATAAAGAAGAATGAACACAAGGAATTTATACTAGTTCGGTCTAAATCCTTGACCTACGTCCAGTCCCCAGACTCTCCGGGATTTCACTATCTCAAATGATTACACACTCTGTACTCTCGGAGTAATTCTCTCACTCTAGAACTTACTCCCCCTTACAAGTTGTAATCAATCAACCCAATCTCAAAGTCCCAATACTTTGAGATTCTTACAATAAATGATAATCAATGAAGAACTCTCTAAAAGAGTGGATAGGTAAACACTGAAGATTGAAATATCAGAAGATATTGAATTCTAGACAAAACAGTAAATGAAGTAGTTCGATAATTGAATGCGGAGAGTTTCGGTAGTTGGAGACTTGAATGCTTCTCATATTTATAGACGCTTGCATTTAATAACCGTTGAGAAGTGATTAATGAGCCGTTGTGAGTAATAAATGTGACCGTTGTGAGTTCGAGGCTTCGTCTCTTTGTATGCTTCCGACATTCAACCGTTATTCTCCGTTGACATTCCATATTCAAATTGTCTGTTGAAAACCATTAGGAATGTTGTCTGAAAAGTGGCTGGATTGTCTTTTGCTTGCCGAATTGGTGTTTGTTCTGAACGTCGCATTAAATGCTTCTGACAAAAAGTTGCTTTATGATAATCTGAAGATTTAACCTTGTTAATCCTGTCTGAAACACACTGGAAACATGATTAATAGTGATTAGGAATAATAAGAAGCAATAATATCAAGTGCCCATTGCATAATCGCTGAGTTCCAGAATTCGAGAACGCTGTTATTCAAAATCTGATATGACTAACTCGAGTTGCATAGTACCAACTCGAGTTATTTTCAAGTCTGAGAGTTCTTGGAATTGAGGGTCAACTCGAGTTACATCCACTAACTAGAGTTGCTTTATCATTTAATCAATACAGAGAGCAATTCATATTGACATAACTCGAGTTGCACGACACCAACTCGAGTTATCCTTGAATTAAAAACATACAGAGAGGAATTGCACTTTCATAACTCGAGTTGCACAGTGATAACTCGAGTTATGTTAAACTAAAATTAAAATAGAGAGCATTTGCGTTTTGGTACAATCGAGTTGCATAGTACCAACTCGAGTTATCCTTGAATTAAAAACATACAGAGAGGAATTGCACTTTCATAACTCGAGTTGCACAGTGATAACTCGAGTTATGTTAAACTCAAATTCAAACAGAGAGCATTTGCGTTTTAGCACAACTCGAGTTGCATAGTGATAACTCGAGTTGTCTTAAAAAAACTTCAAACAGAGAGCAAACGCTACATTAGTAACTCGAGTTATGATGAAAATAACTCGTGTTACCTCAAATCAAAAAATTTCATTTTCACGAAAGACTGTCTGAGATGCAAGGTACAGTCCATAACTCGAGTTGTTAAGTGGTAACTCGAGTTATGACACTTTGAAAAATAATTTTTAACTTGAGTTGTGATTTTTCAATTTGAGTTATGAGTTTTGTGAAAATTCTTTAAGTCCTATAACTTGAGTTGTAATCAACCAACTTGAGTTACTATTTTCAAAAACATTTTCAAAGATCTTAAAAACTGATTTCAAATATTTCATTAATTTCAACAATTGTTAGTCATCATCAAAACATATAGAAACTAACATTCTCCCCCTTTTTGATGATGACAACACTTGTAGTTTTGAGAAAGAGATGAGTTTTGAAAATCATCCAGTATGGATCAGATAAATATTAGAAACACAGTTATCAGGGATATTAGAAAATGATCATTATGCATTCATTCAAAATAAGATATGCACAATCAGTTCATGATGTAGCAACATAGTCTAAGCACAAAATGAACCAACCAAAAAGCTACATAAAGATGATAAAAAAAATTACACAAACACAGTCATAATAGCAATTCTATCCTATGACCAAACAGAAGGCTTCATCTTCATTTCTTTTGTTGATTGTCTGATCCTTTCTCTTTCTCTTTCTCTCCCCCTTTGTCATCAGGAAAAATGGGAGGATCAGAGGCCAGGGAAGCACGTAGGGCCTGAAGAACAGGCAGAGGTGAGTAGAGTGAGAGAGAGAGAGAAGGTGGAGTAGGAAGAGAAGGTGAGAGTACAGAGGTCTTGGGGGATGAAGGAGATGATCCAGAGACACCAGAAGAGTGTTCATCAAAGAGATCAGCAGTATCTCCAGAGGATGGTGAGGATGGCTGGGCAAATTCTGGAGGGGTGGGAAGAGTAACAGTTGGAGGTGCAGAGGCTATGAAAGGAGCAGAAATTAGAGGAGTGGGCAGTGTAGTAGGAATGTCAGGATGAGGTGAAGAAGGAAAGGATTGTAATATAGGAGTGGAGGCAGGCTGATATGAAGATGAATGAAGTGGAGATTGTTGAGGAGAGACATGGGGTGAAAGGTGGAGTGGTGAGTGAGTAGGAGAATGTCTGGGAGGAGGAACAACTCAAGATGGACCAGGAACAGCTTGTGACTTGAGCAACTTGTCAAATTTGCTATCTAGCATATAGTATAGATCATGCATGCTCTCAAAGGGATGTGCCCAATCATCAAAGTGTCCTAACACATCATCAACCCTCTCATCAAGAGAATCAACCTTGACCTTGGTAGAGGCAGTCACCTTGCTCAACTTGTCAACTTTGGACTCTGTGGAAGTGACTGAAGAGACCAACTTCCCAATCTCAGATTCAAGCTTATCAGACAATTCATAGTACTGGGCTGTGAGAGTGGTCTGGAGAGTCCCAAATGTTTCTTGCATTGCTTGGGCTATGATTCCCTTGATCTCAACAGATAAGTTGGAAGAGTGTGGTGCAGGTTGAGTCTCAGAAGGGCCAGGTGAAGATTCAGCTGCTAGAGGTTTGGAGGCAGAAGCTCTTGATTTTGGTGGAGCTCTGGATTGTCCTGAACCTTCTAAGAAGGTGATGTTCATGTAGTTTAAATGTGTCTGGCCAAACATCTGTGGCTTGACCTCCTCCTCAATGACATCTAAGTACCAAATTTTGTTAGTGTACAGGATCAGAGAGACAAGGTTGGGGAAAGGGATCTGTGTAGAGGATCTAGACTGAAAGGCAAATCTCTTCATCTCTTGATAAACCCAATGGCCTATGTTAAAAGGTACTTTGTTGATGATTGAGGCAAACAACCCATAGTCAGTGGAATTGAAATGAGTGAAGTTCTTGCTCTTCTGAACCAAGTTTCTGGTATAAATGTACCACAGGGCTCTGAAGGTGGGTGACATATCAGATGGTGATAGCTTGAGTTCTCCCACAAAAGGTTTGTCAGGTAATAAGGTCTTGAAAACTTTTTCTTTCTCATATTTAATATGTGGGACCTCTGGAGGATTTTGAATAAACAGGAGGGAGTTAATTATGTTAGTTGAGATGGTGATTGCCTTGCCCCTAACAGAAGTAGTGATCTTATCTTCAACCAAGTTCCCTTTCTTATCGACCACACTAGCCATTCTCATGTTGTGGTAAAAATGTTTGACCAAGGAGGGAGAATAGGCAGTGTTGATTGCCAAAAGATTCCTAAATTGTTCTAGCCAAGGAGAGAGATCCAAATTACATCCCTCCTTCAACTTAGGTAGATCAACATACACAGTAGGGCAAAAGGTTCTAGTTTGAAAATTCTTTTTGAAACTCAGCATTTGCTGTTGATCCATGGGTGTAGGGGAACAAATAAACTCAGAACTTGGTGGTCTCACAAGATTAGGAGGCTTGAAAACATATCTAGACTGGGTAGATACCTCAGGAGCAGCAGACTGAGAACCACTTGGAGCCAGAAGCCATTGCTTTTCCAGCTGCTGGAGCTTTCGACCCTGAACCCTCACCCACTGGAAGCTGAACTTTCTTTTTCTTTTTCAAAGGAGCTACCAGAGGCTCCTTGTCTCTGCGAGTGGTAGCTGCTGGGTCTATAGGCTTAGTAGGCGGAACGACAGGAGGTTCTTGGATGGTTAATTTCCTGGGTTTCTTCACCGGAGGCTCATCTAACGGCGAATTCTGAAGCTTTGAAGGTGGTTTTCTCTTTCTTGCAGGACGAGTTAGCACCGGTAGAGTTGAAGAATCAGAGGGTTCGTAATCGGAGGTGGAATCCTTCTGAGCTTTAGGGTTTTCCAAAGGTTTGGGAGCCATTTGAAGTGGTTTGTCGTGAGGAAGAGAGAGATCAGAGAAAAATTAGGGAAGACAGAGAGGATTTAGGAGGATGAAAGCCTCGAGTTAGGGCAAGAAAGTCGTGAGGAAAGAGGAACAGCTGAGTCAGGTTTAAATAACAACTGGCACAACTTGAGTTTTTTAGTGGCAACTCGAGTTGTAAAGAACTCATTTTCTTCTCTGTCTGACCTGCAACTCGAGTTATGATTAAAATAACTCGAGTTAAGCTGAGTTGCAGAGAAGGGAAACTCTTTGTCAGACGAGATAACTCGAGTTGCTTAGAGTAACTCGAGTTAATTCGATAATTCCAATTTTTCAGCAACATCAGAAAGTGAGCTAACTCGAGTTATATTGATATAACTCGAGTTATATCAGTAAGAATTTTAAACTTAAAATCCTGAACACTTACAGAAGCAGGTTATTGACTGATATATGCAAGAACATACCTAAAAAATAATGTATAGATACTCCGAAGCTTAAGTTAGTCACCATATCATCAAAAACATATAACTAACATTGGTTTGAGAAAACTTACAACTCATTGGGGTTTACCATTCCCAATTCTCTTTTGATAAAACTGAATTGTTCCTTGGCCAATGGTTTGGTGAAAATATCAGCAAGTTGAAGGTGAGTTGGGATGAAAATCACTTTGACATCTCTCTTTTGAATGTGATCCCGTATTAAATGATGTCGCACATCAATATGCTTGGTTCTTGTGTGTTGAACTAGATTTTTGGCCAAGCTAATTGTGCTTGTGTTGTCACACAAAATTGGGATCTCCTTCAAGTTCACTCCCAGATCAGCAAGTTGTTGATTGAGCCATAAAACTTGAGCACAACAACTTGATGCAACTACATACTCAGCTTCAGTTGATGAGACAGCCACACTGGTTTGTTTCTTGCTGAACCAAGACACAAGTGAGTTACCAAAGAACTCACATTGACCATTTGTGCTTTTTCTATCAGTCTTGTATCCGGTATGGTCTGAATCTGAGTATGCCACCAAATGCTCTGGTTGGCCTTTAGGAAACCATAATCCAAGTAGCTTAGTGTCAGATAGATATCTGAAAATCCTCTTTACATGTTCGGCATGTGATTCTTTGGGAGCTGATTGGAATTGGGCACACATCCCAACGCTGAATTGGATGTCCGGACGACTTGCGGTTAGATAGAGCAATAATCCAATCATTTCTCTATATTTTGTGATGTTGAAGTCTTTGCCCTCTTCATCAGCATCCAAAGAAGCAGTTGAGCTCATGGGAGTGTCAGCTCCATTGCATTTATCCATCCCAAACTTCTTTAACAGGTCATTGAGATACTTGGTCTGAGATATGAAGATTCCATCTTTTCTTTGCTTAATTTGTAGACCAAGGAAGTAGTTGAGTTCTCCCATCATGGACATTTCAAACAAACTCGAGGATAAGAGAGAGGGAGGGGGGAGCACGGTTTTGAGTGTGTGTATGGTGAGGATTTGTGCTCTAAAAATGACCTAGATCCAAGGGTCTATGTTCAAGAAGATTATGTTTGAAAAATTTACCAAAATTGTCACACCAATTTGTTATAAATAAGGGCTTAGGTTCTTCATAATCTTTACAGCAAAACAAGCATAGGAATCTGATATAGAGAGTAGAAAGTAAGAGTGAGGAGCTTCTTGAAGGAGTAGCAAGGTTCTTCAAAGGTAAGTTCTCTAGTTCTTAAGTTTTAGTTCTTAAATTCATAGATAGAAGTAGCTTAGATCTTAAATATTCTAGAATAATTTTACTTTCATGTTTTTATGGTTAAAATTAGCTTTATTTCGAAAAAATGATGAGGAAAGTTATAAAGCAAAATTTTTGAAGAGAAATATCAAAGTAACGAAGTTTTGGCGAAATTTCATCGGTTAAGCAATTTCTGAAGTCAGTGATTAAGATGCCAGTATTTTATGTTCAAAATGAAGTTGGAAAATTCTAGGAACATTCATGGTTAAATTAGACATATAGGGCTTTTGAAAGATGCTAAGAACGTATTAAACTAAGCTCTGTACAGTGAGATAAAAATTCTCAAAGTTTGACTACGAATTTCTAGAAAAATTCTAAGTAGAGGCTCAAAACTTTAAACCTGAGAATGGTTTGTGTAATCTAGGAACAATTGAGTATTTTTACTTAAAAATAGACATACTAGGGATTCCGAGGAATTTTACGGATCCTCGTTTCGATTTTTCTTCAATTAGTTATGATTTTTCAAATTTAGGTGAAAATCTGCTTAAAATACTGTACCCACCTTTTTCAGAAAATGAGGGAAATAAATTGAAAAATAATTCTGCGAAGAGAAAAATGGTCATTAGTGACTAAGATACCTACTAGGATATTATTTGTGAATTAATAAATGCGACATTACCATTATAGGATAAATGTGAACACAGTCCGACCGATGAATGTACCAATATCATCAACGAAGATACGGACGCGTATTGTAACACTAACTCAGATGCTTATTGTATGCTTATATATGTGATAGATGACAACTGTACATGCGATGTGTACATGAACAACTTTACATGAGATGTGTATTGTTGACATAAATAACTTTACATGTAATGTGTATTGTTAACTCGGATAACTGTACATGTGATATGTACTATTGATATATTAAACTTACATCCGAAAGTGGAGCTGGATACCCAAGAGGGGGGTGAATTGGGTATCCTTAAAATTTTCGAAAAATGCTCTGTTTTGAACTAAGAAAAACAGGGTAAATCAGAGGTAAGAGAAGAAAAGCTTACACACAAGAATTTATCCTGGTTCGGTCTTATCAACTTGACCTACATCCAGTCCCCAAACACTCTGGGATTTTCCACTATATCGATGATTACACACTCTACACTCAAGAGTAGTTCTCTCACTAGAACTCACTCCCCCTTACAAGTTGTAATCAAAGATCCCAACCACCTAGTCCCTTGACTTGTGGTTCTTTACAATCAATAATCAATGATCAAATAAAAACTCTCGCAAAGAGTAGATAGTGATAATCACTGAAGCTCACAATGTCAAAAGACAATTTACAAATGAAAACAGAAGGTAGTTGTGACAATTGAATGCTTGTGCGTTTTCACATGTTCTTGGTTGTTGAGAAGCCTTGAATGCACTCTATTTATACTTAGAGAGCATTAAATGACCGTTGTAAAATGAATCAAACCGTTGTAGGTGATTAGTGATAACTTTGGTCAGCTTCTCTCTCTAATCTCTACTTAATCCAGATGTATAATTGCTCTGAGGTGTCTCTCTGCGGATTTACCTGTTGGAGAAGAGTTTTCTTGATGTAGAAATCATTCTTTACCGTTGTGAAGATGTGCTCAGGTGGATTATCTAAAAAGGAAGCTATTTTTATGAAGTGCATTAAATGCTCTGAACACTTTATGTTTTTTGCCTTGACCTTCATTGATCATCCACTAAGTCAACTGAAATTCACTTAGCAAAGTGGTTAAACATAGCTGAGAACATAAGTGAATGATAAATGGAAGCAATAAGTTCAAAAGAAAGTGTTTCTCAAATTCGTGAGATTTGAAAATCAGTTTCAGCGCCCAATACTCGAGTTTGTCACTATGTACTTGAACCAATACTGGAGTATCAAATCTGATACTCGAGTATACTACTTCCAGAGAGGAACCATCGTGACTTGAACTTTGAAAACAAGAGCAATACTCGAGTATACAAGTCCATACTCGAGTTTTAAACCTTTAGTGAGAAAATTAGTTTAAGTTCAAAAGCTCAATACTTAAGTATTCATTCCAATACTTGAGTATTCAAATCATTGACAAGTGGATAACCTCTTTGTATGCCCAATACTCGAGTTTCCAAAACCAATACTCGAGTATTGATTCAATTTTAAAATTTGTGAAGTTTTTCCATGTCAATACTTGAGTATTCAAATAAATACTTGAGTATTCATAAACAGGTGTTAAGTTGAAAAACTTTGTGGGAGCCCAATACTCAAGTATGTAAAACCAATACTCGAGTTTCCATAAGTTGTAAAAGTTTGAAGGCTCTCTGTAAGTCCAATACTCAAGTATGCAAACCCAATACTCGAGTATTCACTCAAGGTGAAAACTTGTTTGCTCTCTGTAAGTCCAATACTCGAGTATTGCTTCCAATACTTGAGTATTGACTCAGCCTGAAAAGCTTGAATGCTCTCTGTAAGTCCAATACTCGAGTATGTAAATCCAATACTCGAGTATGCACTCTGGATGAAAACTTGATTGCTCTCTGTGACTCCAATACTTGAGTATTGCTTCCAATACTTGAGTATTGCTTTGTAAAAATGGATTTAAGCAATCCTCTATCAAGTCAATACTCGAGTATGCTTTCCAATACTCGAGTTTCCATTAGACAGTTGATTTTTAGCAAATGTATGTTTACAATTGTTGATTATTGTTAGAATCCTTCTGATTCTGATTCTGATTGATATCTGCGATCCTTGCCTTGATTAGAGGACCTGATCTGATTCTATCTAGTTTAGGAAAGATTAGGCTATTATGTCAATTAATAGGATATTATGTCAATTAATTATATTTCCTTTTTTCCTAATGTTTCCTTGTAACGGCTAACTCCCCTAAAGCCTATATATTGTAAACTCTTCCTATGAATATGAGAACAACAGAGAGTGTAATTATACCCTCTGATTTCTAATATGGTATCAGAGCCACGGACACTCGTCCGAGGCCAGAAACAGCGAATGAAACACTGAGTGACTGTGAGAAGAGAGAAACAGTGAGTGGGAGTTTTTCCGGTGAGTGTAGGGCCTTCTGTAGGGAGCGAGTGGGACACCACCACTTAGCCCAGACGAATCGCAAGGTCTTGATCGGCGGACGCCCAGAATCCGGCCACCATCTGACGTCTCCGGCGACTGTTGACATTTTCCGGCGAGAACTCCGACGAACGTTTTCCAGAAAATGGATTCATCCCAATCTACTCCTCTGTTTGGCTCAATTTCAGGAAAAACAATTGACTTAATTCCCATGGCTTTTATGTCTGGTACAAATTCTTCAACTTCTTCCACTACTATTAGTACTACAGCATCAACCAGAACCACAGAAATGCCGCCAGATTTCTCAGAAAATCACACTATGGTTATTAACCATAAGTTTAATGGTCACAATTATCTCCAGTGGTCACAAAGCGTGCTGAGGTATATTCGTGGAAAGAGAAAAGAGAAATATATCAATGGAGCAGCTCCTCAACCAGCCCCCAATGACCCCAATTTCGACACGTGGTTTGCTGAAAACAATCAAGTCATGACTTGGTTGTGCAATTCGATGACCGTGGAGATTAGTGAGGGATACCTACTTGCACAAACGGCAAAGGAAATATGGGATGCTGTTAGAAGAACCTACTCCTCCCTCGAAAATACTGCTGCCCTAATTCACTTGAAGAGACAACTCCGGGATTTGCGACAAGGTAGTATTTCTGTGACTGACTATTATAATGCGTTGTTAAAATTATGGCAACAGCAGGACCTATTTGAAGCTCATCCCTGGGAAACTCTTAAAGATGCACAGTTATACAAACAAATTGTTGAAGAAGGAAGGATACACGATTTTCTGTTAGGCCTAAATGACACTTTCGAAGAAATAAGGGGAAGAATCATGGGATTAAAGCCACTCCCTCAGCTATTTGATGTGGTTAATTTTGTACAATTCGAGGAAAGCAGGAAACTCTTAACCCGAAGCGGACCAAGTCACATGGAAAGCTCGGCACTTGCAATTCAGGGACCACATGGAGAAAGAAGAACTAATAAGTGGTGCAACCATTGTAAAAGGAGGGGCCATAACAGGGAAGAATGCTGGAAACTCCATGGAAAACCGCCTGGTGGAAGATCAAAATTCCAGAGTCACATGACCGCTGCTGAACCAAAAGTGGAAAGTGAAGATCGCCTGAGTCAGGAGGAATTACAGATGTTTCGTAAAATGCTTGACAAACAAAATAAGGCTAACTCTGTCCCTAGTGTGAATCTTGCACAGTCAGGTAATTCTATTGTTGCCCTAAATACTGTGATGACTGGTGACGATACTTGGATTGTCGACTCTGGAGCCACAGATCATATGACCGGTAACAAATCCCTATTCCATACCCTTAAACACTGTCATGAACACCTCAAAGTTAAGGTCGCTAATGGAGTCTTCACTAGGGTTGAGGGTATTGGAACTGTTGTATTATCTAATCACTTGACAATACGTAACGTGCTGTTTGTACCAGAACTCACTTGTAATCTTGTGTCTGTGAGCAAGTTGACTAGTGATAAAGTATGTCGAGTAATTTTTGATAAAGGCTTATGTATGTTTCAGGATTTAAGAACGAGGAGGACGATTGGGACTTCTAGAGAATGGGATGGACTATTCTACCTTGAAGGATCCACCTCAAAGAATAAAGATATGTGGAAGGCAAGACGAGCACTGGTTAGCTCAAATTCACAGAATAAAGATATATTGTTGTGGCATTGTCGGTCAGGCCACCCTAGTTTTGATTATATGAAACATGTGTTTCCAAGTTTATTTAATAAAAATTATGTTCCCTTTAATTGTGAAACTTGCCAATTTGCTAAACAGACACGATCTTCATATTCTAAACAGCCCTATACTCCTTCCTCTTCATTTACATTAATTCACAGTGATATTTGGGGACCAGCTCGAGTTCCTACTCTCACTCATTCTAGGTGGTTTGTGACGTTCATCGATGATCATACTCGAACCACATGGGTCTATTTGATGAAAAACAAATCGGATGTTGCCAGAGTCTTTCAAAAATTCTATACCTTTATACGAACTCAATTCAATACGTCCATTAAGATACTTCGGAGTGATAATGCCAAGGAATACATGAGTACAACCTTCAAAGAGTTCCTTGATCACCAGGGAATTCATCACCAAACCTCCTGTCCCTACACCCCTCAACAAAATGGGGTAGCTGAACGGAAAAACCGTCACCTATTGGAAGTAACCCGTGCATTGCTAATGGAACGAAATGTTCCCACTGTCTTCTGGGGTGATGCCATCCTTACAGCAGCTTATCTCATAAACCGTATGCCTTCCAAAGTCCTCAATTACAACACTCCAATTCAAAAGCTCCTTGATCTTTTCCCAAATTGCTCTCTCATTAACTCATTACCTCCCAAAGTGTTTGGATGTGTTGTCTTTGTTCACAAACAGGAGGGAAACAAATTTGGTGCTAGAGCTGACAAATGTATATTTCTTGGTTACTCCTCCACCCAAAAAGGGTACAAGTGCTATTGTCCATCTTCGAAAAAGCTTATTGTTTCTCGAGATACAGTGTTCTCCGAAGATGATGCTTATTATCCTAAATTACCCATTCAGGGGGAGAATTCCAATATTGAATGGCTAATCATGGATACATCGAATTCCAACACCTCCAATCCTAATTCCACCTCAAATCCACCTGACACATCTTCAATATCACCTAACCTTATAGCCTCTCTTGACACACTTGCTCCCATAAATCAGCCTAATACACCCCAACCGGAACAACTCAATGAACCGGAAACACATGTTGAGATCAATACAGGGATGAATGAAGAATCACAACAAGAAAGAGAGTCCAGCTCACAGGCTCAACCTGAACCAGATACTGGTAGAACTGTCTCTCCCATTCGAAGGAACAACCATGAATCCGATCCGGAATTAAATCCTGAAGAATTGGGTTGGCCTATTGCCTTGAGAAAAGGGGTAAGATCCTGCACTCATCATCCGATTCAACGATTTGTCTCATATGGTAATTTGTCTACAAAAATGCAAAGTTTTGTTGTAAATAGTGCACAGATAAACATTCCAAGCACTTTCCAACAAGCTATGGCTGATCCAAATTGGAAGCAAGCTGCAGAAGAGGAGTTGAGGGCACTCAAGGAAAATAGAACATGGGAAGTCACGACCCTTCCTGAAGGAAAGAAATCAGTAGGATGCAGGTGGATCTTCACTCCGAAATTTAATCCTGATGGCAGTATCAACAAATACAAGGCGAGACTTGTTGCAAAAGGGTATACCCAGACATACGGGATCGATTATCAGGAGACATTTGTGCCAGTGGTCAAGTTCAATACCATTCAAGTACTGTTATCACTTGCAGCAAACTTAGATTGGCCTCTGTATCAAATGGACGTGAAGAATGCATTCCCGAATGGCGACTTGGAAGAAGAAGTATACATGGAGATTCCAGATGGAGTTCTAGCTCCTAATAACTCTGTGTGTAAGCTAAGAAAGTCATTGTATGGACTGAAACAGTCTCCGAGGGCATGGTTCGATAGATTCACCAAAGCAGTGAAAGGACTTGGGTATACTCAGGGGCGAGCAGATGACACGTTGTTCACTAAACATATTAATGGCAAAGTCACCATATTGATTGTCTATGTTGATGACATAATCATTACCGGAGATGATGAAGAATCCATTTCTCAACTAAAGCGGGACTTGTCCACTGAATTCCAGGTAAAGGACCTCGGACAAATGAGGTATTTCTTAGGCTTGGAGGTAGCAAGAACAAAGAAGGGCATCAATGTATCTCAGCGCAAGTATACATTAGACCTGTTACATGAGACAGGCATGTTGGGCTCTCAACCAGAAGGGACACCAATGGAAGAGGATTGTCATTTACAGATCAAGCCAAAAGGTGTTCCAGTTAATTCAGAAAGATACAGAAGACTTGTGGGGAAGTTGATATACTTAACTCACACCCGTCCTGACATTAGCTATGCAGTTGGAATAGTAAGTCAATTTATGCATCAACCACAAGAAGAGCACATGGAGGCTGTATACAGAATCTTGAGATACCTAAAACTTAATCCTGGAAAAGGAATATTCTTTAAAAAGGGTACTACCAGAAACATTGAAATCTACACTGATGCAGACCATGCAAGGGATAGAGAGACCAGGAGGTCAATCTCAGGGTACTGTACATACGTGTGGGGAAATCTGGTTACATGGAGAAGCAAGAAACAAACAGTAGTGTCACCAAGAAGTGCAGAAGCAGAACTAAGAGCTGTTAACAAAGGAGTTTGTGAAGGAATGTGGATCATCAGGTTACTGAAGGAGTTGGGAATTCAACATGAAGGACCAATGCAACTCTGGTGCGACAACAAGGCCAGCATTGAAATGGTCAAGAATCCAGTATATCATGATCGAACCAAGCATGTTGATATTGACAGGCATTTTATTAAAGAAAAGATTGAAGCAGGCATTATGACCCTGTCTCACATAAGGTCTGAAGAACAAATCGCAGACATCCTGACCAAACCACTAGGCCGAACGAAGTTTGAAGGATTCAGAGGCAAGCTGGGACTACTCGACATATACTCTCCAGCTTGAGGGGGAGTGTTAGAATCCTTCTGATTCTGATTCTGATTGATATCTGCGATCCTTGCCTTGATTAGAGGACCTGATCTGATTCTATCTAGTTTAGGAAAGATTACGATCCTTGCCTTGATTAGAGGACCTGATCTGATTCTATCTAGTTTAGGAAAGATTAGGCTATTATGTTAATTAATAGGATATTATGTCAATTAATTATATTTCCTTTTTCCTAATGTTTCCTTGTAACGGCTAACTCCCCTAAAGCCTATATATTGTAAACTCTTCCTATGAATATGAGAACAACAGAGAGTGTAATTATACCCTCTGATTTCTAATAATTATCATCAAAACACATAGAGAACTAACATTCTCCCCCTTTTTGATGATGACAACACTTGTAAACCAGCAATTTTAAGAATTTGAGATATTGATTTCTTTTGAATTGAAATTTTCAAATATTAGTTCAAGAAGTTAAAGTAAATGTTCAAGTGAGTTGTTCAAATGAGTTTTCATAAAGCAAATGTGCAACATAAACTTAGAAACTCAGAGGTTAGCAGCAGAAATCATTCGAATTCAATAAGCATATTCATTAAACACTTATAACCCATATACATCAAGTACTGATATCAGACAAAAAGCTTGAAAATCATACACATCATACACAAAACACATCCTACAACCTAGTGTATGCATAGAAACTTAAACTGGGAAAACCATACACCAGAAACTCAAATTCGCCTAAAACTAAACGTCCTTCTCTGCTTCTCCCCCTTTAGCATCGTCAAAATGGGGAGGCTTAGCTGATGGTGAAGGACTAGAGGGGTCAGAAGGAAGGTCTGGAGTAGGTAGAACCTCAGTGGAGGGAGTGGTAGGTGAAGTTAATACCAAAGTGGCCGGTGTAGAGGGGGAAGGGAGGACAATTGTGGTTGGAGTGGAAGTGGATGCGGGAGAGGATGATGGGTGTGGTGGAGAGGGAAAAGCAAATGACAGAGAGGATGGCTGGGCTTCAAGCATAGTAGTGGATGTGGTAGGGGCAGTAATGAATCCAAAAGTGGAGGAGTAAGACCTAATGTCCAAATGCTTGATCACTTTCTCAATATTGTCATGGGCAGCTACAGTGGTGACCAAGGTGGTAGATAACCGAGCATCTAGATCGATTAGTTGATCAAATATCTCGTCCTGCTTCTTCTCGCTTTGTTCCTTGAGCTGTTCCACTTGAGTCTTCAGCCCTTCCTGAGCTGCAACCACCTCATTCAAGCCAAGCTTGATGTCAGCACCCAGCTTGCCAATCTCAAATTGGAGTCGGATCGAAAGAGAGGCAATGGCAGCATCAACCATTTCCTTGACCCGCAAGTCAAAATCCGGAGGAGGAGGAGGTGGAGTGGACTGAGCATCATGAGCCTCAGAGAAAGATGCTCTGGCCTGGGATCAAGGTGGTGCACGTGATTGACCGGATCCCTCAGCCTCGAATGTGAGCTTCATGAAATTGAACTGGTTCTTCCCTAAAGCCGGAGGATACTTCATACTTTTTGGAGGTCCCACATACCAAATTCAGTGGTAAAATAGAATCAGGGATACGAGCGATGGAAAAGGTATATGTGAAGACTTCCTAGAGAAAAACTTGAACTGGCTCATCTCTTGGAAGATCCAATGGCCTATGTTGAGAGGATGCTTCTTGACGAAGGCGATGAAGAATCTGTAGTCTCTCTAGGAGAAATGAGTAAAGCTTCCTCCTTTCTGAACGAAGTTCCTCGAGTAAATATACCATATTACTCGGTTGAGGGGAGACATTGCTGCAGGCTTGAAGGATAGGTTGTGTCTCTGGCTTTCCGGGAACTCGGTGTTGGGGACCAATGTTGAGAAGACCTCTTCATTGGTATAGGTGGGAGTAGTGATAGGAGGGGGATTGGTGACTTTGAGAATGGTGTTGAGTATAGAGGCTGATAAGGTGAATTTCACCCCTTTGACAGTTGTTGACACACGTTCCTCAACTAACTCGCCATCTGAGTTAAGGATATTGTCAGACACCATGTTAAAGTAAAACAGCTTGACAAGATTGGGGTAAAAGGGTGCAGCAACAGAAACAAAGGTTTCATAAGGGGAAAATCATGGTGATAGGTCCACATTACACTCTTGATAAACAGACAGCAAATCTATTGACACCACAGCGCAGAAGTGTCGGTTGGTGTAGTGATCCTTGAACTTGACACTCAATTCCGGAGATAGAGGCACGGTAGCAATGGTAAATCCTTCCGGTACCGACTTGTGCAGCTTAATCCCTCAATGGCATTGGCTATCACCGGAGGAACAGTCTCAGTCTCAGTGTCAAAAGAAGTAGTAGCCTCAGAGGATGATTCAGAAGAGGAAGAAACAACAGTAGATGCTCTCTTGGTCCTTGCCTTCCTCGGAGTGACCTTCTTCTTTCCTTGCGTCTTGCTTGTCTCGGCTACAGTTCTCTTCTTCCTTGGTGGAGAAGGAATTGGGTCTCTGATCGTCACACCCCTCTTCTTGCGGTTAGGAGAAGCAGCAGCCGGAATACTCGAACTCACACCCCGAATAGATCGATCAACACCATGATGAAGACGCTTGGGAATCGACTTCATCCTCTGTGGTCGTTGAGGAGAAGAGGGAGCTGCTTGCTGGGATTTCTCTGCTTCCTTGGACGTTTGTATGCTAGGGTTTGGTTGAGAAGGGGATTTGGAAGACATTTTGTAAGCTAGGAGATGAAATTCGTGGAGAGAGACGACAGTTTCTGAGAGAAAATGAGAGAAGAAGAGAGAATGTCTAGGGCAAACTTGAGTTTTGGTGCGAGTAATGAAGAACATGAACAGTCTCAGTATATATAACTGCGCACCAATACTCGAGTATTAACCCCAATACTCGAGTCTTGAATACTGGAGTATACACTTACACACTCGAGTATTGAAGGAAATGTACTAACCTGGACTTCAAAAGTGTGTGGTGAACTTTTGAATCCCCGAGACCAATACTCGAGTATCCCACTTGCATACTTGAGTATTCAAAACTCTTCAACTCATGTTTGGCCTCTGTTTGGTGAATACTCGAGTATTGCACTCCCATACTCGAGTATTGAGTCTCTTCCTCAACAGGTTGCTCTCTGCCTTATGGATACTCGAGTATCCAATGTCCATACTCGAGTATAACTCTTCAAAAAAATTCAGTAATGCTCTCTGGCACCTCCACACTCGAGTATTGCAGTCAATACTCGAGTTTTCATCTTTTGAAAACTTAAAATATCCTGCAAAAACTACAACTATACACTCCGATGCTTACGTTAGTAAGGATTAATCATAAAAAACATAACTAACATTAAATGTGATGAGAATTGCTTACAATTCATTGGGATTTACCATTCCCAATTCTCTTCTTATAAAATTGAATTGCTCCTTGGCTAATGGCTTTGTGAAGATGTCAGCAAGTTGAAGATGAGTTGGGATGAACATGACCTTGACATCTCTTTTCTGAACATGATCCCTTATGAAATGATGCCTCACATCAATATGCTTGGTCCGGGTGTGTTGAACTGGATTCTTGCCCAAGCTTACTATGCTTGTGTTGTCGCACAATATTGGGATTTCTTTTAGATGGACTCCCAAGTTAGCAAGTTGTTGCTCAAGCCATAGTACTTGTGCACAGCAACTTGATGCGGCCACATATTCAGCTTCAGTAGATGAGACGGCTACACTTGTTTGCTTCTTGCTGAACCAAGACACAAGTGAGTTGCTAAAGAACTCCCATTGGCCACTTGTGCTCTTCCTATCAGTCTTGTAACCGGCATGGTCTGAATCTGAGTATGCCACCAAATGTTCAGGTTGACCTTTGGGAAACCATAATCCAAGCGACTTTGTGTCTGCTAGATATTTGAAGATCCTCTTCACATGTTCAGCATGGGACTCCTTTGGCGCAGATTGAAACCTTGCACACATTCCAACACTGAATTGGATGTCCGGGCGACTCGCAGTGAGATAGAGCAATGATCCAATAATCCCTCTATACTTTGTGATGTTGAAATCTTTGCCCTCTTCATCAGCATCCAATGAAGTTGTTGTGCTCATAGGAGTGTCAGCTCCATTGCATTGGTCCATCCCAAATTTTTTTAGCAAATCATTGAGATATTTTGTTTGGGAGATGAAGATTCCATCCTTTCTTTGTTTGATTTGCAGCCCAAGGAAATAGTTGAGTTCTCCCATCATGGATATCTCAAACTCAACTTGCATAATCTTAGAGAATTCTTCACACAAAGCATCATTAGTAGCACCAAACATTATGTCATCCACATAAATTTGAACAATTAGGATTTCATTTAACTTATTCCTTTTTATGAATAAGGTTGTGTCAGCTTTTCCTCTGATAAATCCTTGATCAAGTAGGAATTGACTTAATCTTTCATACCAAGCTCTTGGAGCTTGCTTAAGACCATATAAAGCTTTCTTTAGTCTATAAACATGATCAGGAAATTGATCATTTTCAAAACCTGGAGGTTGTTCAACATGCACCTCCTCTTGTATAAAACCATTTAGAAAAGCACTTTTTACATCTATTTGAAAAAGTTTAAAACCTTTAACACAAGCAAAGGCTAGAAGAGCTCTTATGGCCTCCAATCTTGCTACTGGAGCATAAGTTTCCTCATAGTCTATGCCTTCTTCTTGATTGTAACCTTTTGCAACCAATCTTGCCTTGTTACGGACAATGATTGCAGACTCATCACGTTTGTTCTTAAATACCTATTTTGTCCCAATAACTGGATGGTCCTTGGGTCTAGGTACTAAGTCCCAAACCTGATTTCTGTCAAATTGATGTAACTCCTCTTGCATAGCTATCACCCAATCATTGTCTGAAAGGGCTTCATCTATCTTAGAGGGTTCTATATACGAAATGAATGCAAAAAAGGTTACTTCATTTAAAGCACTATTCCTAGTTCTTACTCCTTGATTCACATCACCTATAACTTGGTCTAAAGGATGATTTCTTATAAATCTCCAAGCTCTAGGCTGAGACTGATCAGTATTTTCAAGATTGTTTTCAGGATCAGCATCAAAAACATTTTCAAAATTTTCAGAAGGAGTAGGAGTAGCTTTTGAAAATAATTGATTTTTGAAAATGATCTCTTCTTCATCATTCAATGATTTTATCAGTCTCTTGTTCACTAAACACAACATGAATAGACTCTTCTACAACTTTAGTTCTAGTATTGAAGACTCTATATGCTTTGCTCCTATTTGAATATTAAATAAATATTCCTATATCTACTTTGGAATCGAATTTTCCAAGATTTTCTTTACTATTATTGTGCACATAGCATTTGCATCCAAAGATGTGTAGGTGGCTCAGATTAGGCTTCCTTTCTTTGTAGAGCTCATATGGGGTCTTGTTCAACTTCTTCCTCAAGTAAGCTCGGTTTGAGATGTAGCAAGTGGTGCTCGTCGCATCAGCCCAAAACACTTGTGAGGTGTTGTTCTCATTCAGCATTGCCCTTGCCATTTCGGTAAGAACTCGATTCTTCCTTTCTACAACACCATTTTATTGGGGAGTTCTTGGAGCTGAGAAGTTGTGATCAATCCCCATATTGTCGCAATACTCAGTGAAGGCATTATTCTCGAATTCGCCACCATGATCGGTTCTTATACCTGAAATTGAAAATCCTTTCTCGTTCTGGACCTTCTTGGCAAATACAACAAATTGATCAAATGTTTCATCTTTAGAAGACAAGAAAATAGTCCAACAAAATCTAGAGAAATCATCTACAATAACCAATGTATATAAATTGCCACCAAGGCTCCTCACCCTTGCTGGACCCACAAGATCCATATGTAGCAATTACAATGATCTATTAGTAGATATTTCATTTTTGGTTTTTAAAGATGATTTAGTTTGTTTTCCCTTTTAACATGCTTCACAAATCAAATCATTTTTGAAATTAAGTTTGGGAATGCCAATAACTGAATCCTTTTTAAGCAACTTGTCAAGTTGAAACATGTTAACATGTGCTAAACGCTTGTGCCACAGCCAACTCTCATTCAAGTTACTTAAAAAACAATTTTCAGAAACAGAAGCATTACTAGAGAGGTTAAGAGTGTAACAATTTCCATCTCTAGGTGCTCTAAATAAAGCTTTTGATTTCAAATCATTTATGGAAACCAAATCCTTTTTCACAATCAAGCATTCATCAGAATCAAAGATAACTAAGTTACCCTTGTCGGTGCTTTAGCTCACACTAAGGAGGTTGTGGCATAATCCTTCTATAAGGTAGACATCTTTGATGAGTGGTCCTTCATTGTTTCCAATCTCACCAATGCCAGCAATCTTTCCAGATTGGTCTCCTCCAAAGGTGACCTTACCACCATCTTTAGGCTTGATTGAAAGAAATTTGGATTTGTCTCCCGTCATATGTCTTAAGCATCCACTATTAATGTACCATTTGTTGGGTCTTGATGCTCTTAGACACACCTGCAATCCACAAAGGATTAAGTTTAGGTACCCATCTTTTCTTGGGTCCTTTGGGGTTAGATTGGACCTGAGGAACATAAGTTCCTTTCGGTACCCATTGATAATTCCCAGCAGGTTTGACATTTCTTTCATTTCTATGGAAACAAGATGAAGTAGAATGACCCTTCCTATTGCAATAATTACAATGTGCAAAGGGATTGGAAGAATGAACTGATTTTGTAAAATAATTCATGTATGATTTTTCACCATTCTTCTTTTTACCTTTCTTCTTATCGAAATCTAGTTTGTAACCTATGCCTGATCTATCATTTATAAATCTTTGTTGTTTCAAAATCACATCAAGCATTTCACTTCCCTTAGTGAATTTTTCGAGTGCTTTTGTAAGATGTAAATTGTTTTGCTTTAAATCAGGGCACTCTTGACAAACCAAGATTTCAGGAGAAGAAAGTTTTTCAACTTGCAGTTCAAGAGTGGTGTTTTTCTTTTTCAAAGCCAAATACTCTTCAGCAAGTTTTTCAAATTCCATTTGCACAAGATTGTATTTAGGAAATAGTTCATCATAGGAAGGTTGAGATTCATATACCTCACCATCATCTTGTTGTTCTTGAGCTACCAGGCATATGTTTGCTTTTTCTTCTTCTTCTTCAGCTTCATCTTCATCGGATGAGCTATCTCCCCATATGGCTGAAACATATGTCTTCTTCTTTTCTTTCTCCTGATTCTTCAACTGAGGGCATTCTGATTTCATATGGCCAGACTTTTCGCATTCATAACATATAATAGGCTTCTTTGATTCAAAGCTGGAGCTCCCTTTGTGAAACTTTCTAAAGCCTTGGTCCTTCTTGTAGAACTTTTTGAATCTTCGAACCATCATGCCCAGTTCTTCATCTTCATCCTCTTCTTCCTCAGCATCTAACTCTTTAACTTCCTTCACTGCCTTGAGGGCTACTCCTTTGTTTTTGTCACTTACTTCCTCAAGCTCTTTTCTGAACTTTAGTTTACCCTCATATTCAGATAGGCTTCCGAACAAAGCAGCTACTGAGTTCATCGATTCTCCTCGAGCTTCCTCAATCGCTGTTACTTTCGCTTCTCATTCCTTGCTGAGAACATTGAAAATTTTCCTTACTTGAACCGGTTGATCATAAGTTTTTCCTAAGGCAGCAAGCTGGTTGATCAGATGAGTAAATCTTAATTGAAAATCAATAATGGATTCAGCAGATTTTATGTGAAGAAGATCGTATTCTGTCATGAGTGTATTGACCCTATTCTCCTTGACTCCGGTGCTTCCTTCATGAGCTATTTCTAGAACATCCCACATAGCCTTTGCTGTTAAGAGTAACATTTCTTCAGTCATTCTCATCATAGGCTTCTTCTGGCTTTGGAATTCTGCGACCATTTTCTACCACATTTGGTGCATAATCTCCAACCTCAAATACTCTCCATAGCCCATATTCAGAAGCCATAACGAAGACTTTGAATTTGGCTTTCCAGAAGGAATAATGTTGTCCACCGAAGCCAGGTGGTCGGTTGATAGAAGCTCCACCAGGTAGAATACTTTCCATCTTGATCCTTCTCGAGATGTTAAGCTCTTTTGAGAAAACCTGGCTCTGATACCAAATGAAAGTAGAGCTGGATACCCAAGAGGGGGGTGAATTGGGTATCCTTAAATTTTTCAAAAAATGCTCTGTTTTGAACTAAGAAAAACAACGTAAATCAGAGGTAAGAGAAGAAAAGCTTGCACACAAGAATTTATCCTGGTTCAGTCTTATCAACTTGACCTACATCCAGTCCCCAGACACTCTGAGATTTTCCACTATATCGATGATTACACACTCTGCACTCAAGAGTAGTTCTCTCACTAGAACTCACTCCCCCTTACAAGTTGTAATCAAAGATCCCAACCACCAAGTCCCCTGACTTGTGGTTCTTTACAATCAATAATCAATGATCAAATAAAAACTCTCACAAAGAGTAGATAGTGATAATCACTGAAGCTCACAATGTCAAAAGACAATTTACAAATGAAAATAGAAGGTAGTTGTGACAATTGAATGCTTGTGCATTTTCAGATGTTCTTGGTTGTTGAGAAGCCTTAAATGCACTCTATTTACACTTAGAGAGCATTAATTGACCGTTGTAAAGTGAATCAAACCGTTGGAGGTGATTAGTGATAACTTTGGTCAGCTTCTCTCTCTAATCTCTACTTAATCCAGATGTATAACTGCTCTGTGGTGTCTCTCTGTGGATTTGCCCATTGGAGAAGAGTTTTCTTGATATAGAAATCATTCTTTACCGTTGTGAAGACGTGCTCAAGTGGATTAGCTAAAAAGGAAGCTATTTTTCTGAAGTGCATTAAATGCTCTGAACACTTTATGCTTTTTGCCTTGACCTTCATTAATCATCCACTAAGTCAACTGAAATTCACTTAGCAAAGTGGTTAAACATAATTGAGAACATAAGTGAATGATAAATGGAAGCAATAAGTTCAAAAGGAAGTGTTTCTCAAATGTGTGAGATTTGAAAATCAGTTTCAGCGCCCAATACTCGAGTATGTTCTTCAATACTCGAGTTTGTCACTGTGTACTTGAGAAACGTGGGTCGCGGCAACAGCTACGGGTTAAACCTGGTCGCGGGTCGGGTAGGGTTTGCAAAACGGGCGAGGAAGAAGGACTGAACGACATCGTTTTGTGCTGTTTAGAGAGAGTTTCTTCCTACGCTGAAGCGACAACATTGAGCCTTTAGTGAAACGGTGCGTTTCACTCATTAAGCATATAGGCCTGACGCGTTTTTGGGTAGGGTTCGCCTCTGTTTGGGTCCGGAACGTTTGGGCCACGCGGTCTTGGTCCTTCAGATTTGGGCCACACGGTTTTGGTTTTTTTTTTTTTTTAAAAGGATTGAATTGATTAAAACGCTGAACTGGTCGCTGGAGGATTCGAACACTGGACCTCTAGGCGCGTGACCGCCTTAAGTGCTGGCACTCTACCAGCTGCGCCATGCGCTCTCCAGTGTTAAATTTTCAGCGTTTATTTAATTTAAATATTTTTTTCCAGCGAAAATTAATTTTTAAAAGGTGTTGCAAATGGGATTCGAACTCACTTCCTTTAGGTCCAGAATCTTAATTAGGATTTCTGGACCAACCAGCTAAGGTGACATTTGTGATATGTTTAAAAATTTAATTTTTACATATTAAGCCTTTTTTTTGGATTTAAATTTAAATCTGAAATTTTATTTTGAAATTGGATTTTCATGTGATTTTGAACTACATATTGTGTTACTTGCATGAATCATTTATTATTTAATTATTCATGCAATGTTGTGTTAAATAATATGTAAATATCCAATTTTATTTTAATGTTGCTTATAGTTTCTAGCAATATTATATACTAATGTTATGTGATTTATATGCTTTAAATTAATTAGAGAGTAGCCATAGCATCTTTAATTGGTTGAAATTATATATTGAGTTGTATGATCATATAATGACATTAGTTGTAATAAATCATATGTAATATAATAAAATTTTATCCCACAGGAATATTTTATTATATGTTTTGTATGATTAATTAGGATAAAATATCAAATTATATTCTTAATTTACCCACAGGTATTAAGAATAAGGAAATAATTTGATAGTTTTATCATACAGTTATGTATAAATCTAATTGGATACCTTAGGTCATTGGGTCAATTATTCGAATATATTGAACATTCATTCTGGGCCTTTAAATCTTTTTATTTCCTTCTTAGAAAATTATTAGACCCTATTGTAACTTTTAATCACCTTGGCCATATTTATTTTCTTAGCAACCTGTTTTATGTGAAATGTATTTTATTACATTAAATTGATTTGTTTAAATCGAGAAAAGTTAATTTTGACAACTTTCACATTTTGGAAACTTTTTGAAAAAATTATTATCATTAATTTGAGTTGTTTAATTGTCTAAATATTTAGAAAAATTTACTTTAGACAATTATATATCTTTTTCAAATTGTTGAAGCCAAATTTAAGGTGAATTATGCCAAAATTAATTCTTTAAACATTATTTGGGTACATAAAACAGTGGGATGATTTTTTCTTAGATTATTTAGTTAATCTATTAATCCCTCCATTAAGATGTGCATAAATTAGATTTATTTTTGAATGCACAAAATAGTGGGAGAATTTGTTTAAGTTGATTATTTAATCATATTGTTGATTAAATTGATCAATTAAATTCTCATTATGGATTTGTGCATATTTGGAATCTAAATGCACAAGATTAATTTTGGTGATTAATATTGGAAATGTTAATTTAATCAAAGTGGGAGGATTGTATTTAGTCATTCATGTTGATTAAATTAATTGGTTAAGTCCTCCATAAAGCTGTGCATATACAGATTTTAAGTGCACATTATTGATATTTGTGATTAACTCGCGTACTAGAGTAATCACCTATGGATTTTAGAATATCATTTTATGAAGGTGAGTAAATATTTTTTTTTTCACATTAATGATTTAGTTGTTTAAATTAATTAAAGGAATAATTCTTTTGACATTGTGTGTATGGTATTTACATTGTACATATTTGATATTAGTGATTAGTATACATATTTGTTGAAGGAATAGCTACAACATCTTTATGCACATGTTGTATGCATATTTAAACATATAAGGTTATACCATATCAAAATTATGATCATATGTACAATTAATATATACAATGGTGTGATGTCTTTGTGATGAGTATGTAGAACCAAGGAGTAACTAAAACATCCTCACTAGGCACATAAGCTACATTTTACATCACATAAAGATTTGAAGACGTCCATTGTAATTAAATATGTGGTTATAATTAATCTTTGCCCACAGGTAGATAATTATAATCATAGTTTTAATTAGGGTGGAATGGAACGGCTTTATATCTTCTAAGTAGCCCACAGGTATTAGGGGATATAATTACAGTCTAGTTTCATCAAATCAAGATAAATTCATGCTATGCTAATGTCTTTGCCCACAGGTAGACTTTAGTGATACGAATTTATATGTATATGATTAATTGAGATAGAATATCAAATTATATTCTTAATGTACCTGCAAGAATTAAGAATAAAGAAAATAATTTGATAGTTTTATCATAAAGTTATATATGGATCTAATTAAATTATAACCTTAGCCCACAGGCAAGTTGTATGTCATTAGATTCATGTTTTTTTTTTAAACATGATTTACATTGGTAAATCATGATATTATTTGTTAGTCTCAAATTTTAGTTATAAGCATGTATGTTCAATACTATGCAGTCATACAACCTGCAAATCATTAATATTATTTACATGCTAAAGTACAAACGAATCAACAATTTGGAAGTGACTGGTTACCATGATTCAGGTTATGTTGGCTGCATTGACTTAAGAAAATCCACTTTAGGATATATTTTCAAGCTAGCCAATAGAGCCGTATCATGGAGTAGTGAAGAGCAATCTTTAATTGCTTCTTCCATTATGTAAGTTGAGTTTGTATCTTGTTTTAAGGCTACATCACATGGTGTATGAATGAAGAATTTCATTTTTGGGCTTTGAATTATGGATCCAATTTCTAGGCCATTGAGGTTATATTGTGACAATTCAGTTGTTATTTTTATGGCTAAGAACAATAAAGGTGGTAGTCGGATCAAGCATATCGACATTGAGTGTCTAGCCATAAAAGTGGGTGTTAAAAATAAATCAGTGGTTATTGAACACATGAGCACTGAATTGATCATTGCTGATCCTTTAACTAAAGGCATGCCTACATTGAAATTTCAGGATCATGCAGAGAGAATGGGACTTGGTTCCTTTATGTGATTTTCGTTGTAAGAACGATGTTATTTATGAAACTCTATATGCAATATTTTCTCATTAAGTATTGCGCACATATTCATTTTGAGAAATATCATTAAAGTTTGGACCTAGAATAAACGTAGGGTTTATTCATTAAGCTACTTGGGCTTGGGAAACATGATGCACTGTGATACATGGATGATATTACTTGCTTTAAGAGGACCTATCGTCATGATCCATGCATTTTGTTTTTCAGTGGTATATACTGAAGTATGTGGGCCAAGTGGGAGAATGTTGGAATATTTAATTCAGTAATTAATATTCCGTTATTTCTATTTATGACCCGCATTATTGCTGGTTTTGTAACCGTCCATTAATACTGTAACGGCCCAATTAATACACAGTTAATACGCAATAAATGCATATTCAATTTGTTTCCTTTTGTAGCTCTGTGATGGCCAGAGGGGAAACACACGGTGAAACTCTGTATGGTCCCCTGAACCTGCTCTGACCTTGAGAAAAGCACACCATCTGTAGATTCAGAGAGAAGGGTCAGAAGGACAAAGACTCGGTGCTCGTTCCTGCTTGCTGGCTTGGATTTGTTCCTGTTTGGAGACTCAGAGTTCGTCCCTACTTGCTTCTGGAGACAAATAAATGGCGGGAGGTATTTGTGATCTCTACTTTATTTTCCACATTGATCTTATGTTATTCGGTTGTTCAGCATGATAAAATTGTTCCCTAACACAAACTTCCTCAGGATGTGTTCTAAGCATCTCTCACTTATTGCCACCTCTATGGCTGAGAGAACATAGGAGCGCCGAAAGGGAAGAGAGCAGAAGAAAGGCAGGAGCCAGCGGAGGAGGCAGAGGAAGCACCCTTTTCAAATCCCGTGCTTTTTAGCATTTAAGCTTCTGATTTTTGTTTTTGAAAAATGTTAAGGAACAATTTTGTGCCTAAAATTGTTTGGAAGGCAATTTTGCTCAAGAAATGTTAAAAAAGGAATAACTTTGTCCCAGTCAAACGGCCATTACCTCCAGTTACTCTAGTTAATTTTGATTGTTAGTTAATCAAATGTGCTGAACTGACAGTTCACATGTCATTACGTCATTTTTGTTAAGGTGTAAATTTTTCCAAAAAATCTTAAATCTAATTTTGAAAAAATGAAGCAGATGATATATGGACTTTTAGGGGAAATTTGTACCTTAATGAAAATAACATGGATAATATGTGAACTGTCAGCTCAGCATATTTGGTCAACTAACAGTCAAAATTAATTGAGATAACGGTAATGACAAAATTGCCCCTTGGTGAAAACTTTCAAAGGAAAATTACCGTTTAACCCTTTGAAATATTCAAGTCATATATCCAGATCATCAAGCCGTGTTAACTTTGGATCTTGGTCTTTTTAAAACTATAGGGACTAATAGTTGTAAATGAAATAAACTTGAGGGACAAAAACCATCTGTTTAAAACTTCAAAGACCAAAACCCAAAGGGTGAAGGAGCGATTTTACCAACCAACTTTTAAGCCAGGAGCGGTTTTACCAAATAACTTTTAATGAGACCAAAAATGCCAAAAAACAATTGAATTCCTAAAAAAACTACAACATCGTTAGATCTACACTAACTCTGTTTACACGTGGCATTCAAAGTCTAGCTAGTCCCTTATATTTGATTGGTCAATGCCCAGGTGGATTTTTTTTTTTTGATGAAAAATCTCATAGCTTCATCTTCCCCTTCCACAAATTGAGTTCATCTCACACGCCAAGCAAAGAATCAAAGCCAGTCTTAGACCTCTCCGCCCATGGAAGCTTATGTTCAATTTCCGATAATAAGCATCGGGAAACCAAAGGCCAAAGGTCTCACTGTGTGCATTGTGGTATGTGGTTTCTCTACACTGCTAGGGTTTTAGAAATCGAGAGAAAGGCGTTTCGCCGGTGAGTATGGCATCGACTAGGGTTTTCGGAGCATGTAGTAGAGCATTGAAATCTTTCTCTTGGCTCTAATCATGTCTTTTTTTTTCTTTCGAACTCGATTCTGAGTACCACGCCTTCTTAACTATCAGCCATCCCACACTTGATGTGATATTCTACTTGAATAATTACTTAAGATATGTTGGAATCAATACTTGGATTAACAAGGATTTTCCTAGGCTCGAAATTGATTGGTGCAGAATGTTTGTGGTTGTTTTCACACCAGGAATCCTTGAGTCTGAAATATTTCTCAAGAGCCTTGTGACTATAAGTCGGTTTCAAGAACTTCCAAATAAACGAGTGGTGGTTGTATTCTGTGGATTGAGCGAGGAGCAAGTACGTGAGCAGCTGCAGGGTATGGATCACAAAAGATTCTTCGAGACCAGTCTTGAATCAGAATTCTTGGCTCAAACTACTTGGATTTTAGATTCAGCAATAGCCATAGCTGAAGTTGCTTCATTATCTAATTTGGGGTAATTCAATTATTCCCTTTTTAATCTTCGCTTTCACTTTATGCTTTTTAATCTGAAGTTGCCATATCTATTGTTGTTATTTTCAAATCCGAACTGGGTAAACCCATATTCATTCTAGGAATTAATCTATGCATGTCGTTAGAACTTCCTCTTTGAAGAACCATGGTAGTGCTCCTTATTCTCTTCCTTAGCCTCCTCTGACTCTTCTATTGTTATCTGGTAATTTTAAGTTTGAAACTAGACAATTTGATTTCTTTCCTTGAGAATTTTTGAACATAGGTGGTCATGATTCTTCTGATTTCGCAGTACAAGGCTATGGGGATGGTGCCATATTACTCACTATTGTCGCAGTTAATTGAGCAGGGGGAGAGAGAGGGTTTCAATCATCAGAAGATGAAGCTATGGATTCTTCATCAAAAAACAAAAAAGCCACCTAGCATTGACCAAAAAAATATAAGGGACCAGCTGGATTTTGAATGCAATGTGTAAACAGGGTTAGTTTGCATTTGACGGTGTTGTAGTTTTTTTAGGAATTCAATTGTTTTTTGGCCTTTTTGGTCTCATTAAAAGTTATTTGGCAAAACCGCTCTTGGTCTAATAGTTGGTTGGCAAAATCGTTCCTTCACCCAAAACCCAAATCAAAATAAACTATAAGGACGAAGTAGGTTTAATCCAAACAATTATTTTGAAAAGAATCTTTGTTTTTATCATCTTTCCTCTCCTTTTTCTTTATTAAGAATAATATTTTTCATATGCATCTTTTTGACTGAAGATTTTACATTCGTATCTCTCTCGGACTTGAGAAACATCGGATATCAACTAATAAAAGTTGAATTTGTTTGGCAAGTACTCTGACATATCCCTATTTTATTATATATGTTCATATTTTATTTGGAGATTTCGTTATTATTATTGAGTTTAAAATGTTTTCATTGTGATTAATTTGAATTAGGAGTAAATATATTGAATTAGAACTAAAAAAAAAGTAAAATTGTCATAAAAAATTTAATTACTCTTGATGATTGGTTTTTTTTAGAAGATTTGATGTTGATTTCATTGTAGGTGCTTGAAAAATTAGATTAAATTAAAAAATGACAGTTGAAGCTCGAAATTAAGCAGCAGAGCGAGAGATTTTGCACAAAACAGAACCGCGAATGAACCAAACCATCACGACCTCCATCGTTCTTCCAAGCTTCATCTTCACTCCACCTTCTCTCTTGCTGGAGAATTTCGCCTTCATCTCCATCGTCAGCATAATCAACTTCGCTAGCATAATCAGTTGATAGGGTTTGGCATTTTAGAAAACTTTGTAATTTCATAAATTGTATATACAAAGTGGTTTTAAATAGTGTATTAAGAAGTTGTTATTTACTAGGTCTAAGAAAATCATTGGTAAATTCACTAAATTCAACGGTGTTTGAGATTTAGTACTTTAAGGGACTTTCTTTGTTATTGCTAGTGTTTTGTACTGAGTTTCGGTTGAAAGGGTTAAAGTGAGGAAGTGTTTAATCAATTTAACTCAAGATAGCTTAAATGATCTTTTGAGCTTTTTTCATTAAAGTAACAAATTGAGCTTCCATATATGTTGAACTATGATTGTCATTGCAAGCGATTTTCAAGAAGTTTCTCTCCATCTATTTCCATTCACCTATCCATTTTATAAATAAAAATACCAAAAAGAAGTAGTATATGGCTATTTTAATTCCATTTGCAAAAGTAGTTTATACCTAAAAAGAACATCCCACTTTTTCCATTTTTATTGTTAATTTTGATATTTAATTTACTTTGGAATCATTTACTTTTTTGGGATTCATAAAATGAACACACCCGGATCGGTTTTCAATATTATTCGGTATATTTGACCCCAAGGCGACTAAAAGGAGTTTTCATACTCCCTCCTATTCTTAATATTAAAATATAGGGAAATATACTTTTTATATTGTAGGAGAAGTGTATCCTCATGTTATAAATACAAAAAGATGTGGATCCCACCATTTCCATACTTGAGTTTTTTTTTTAAATAAAAAAGAAGTGGGTCCCACCATTTTGTATGTGTGTAGGAATCTTCTTATTCACATGCAACATGAAAAGTATAAACCCCTAAAATATATTTACCTAATTTGATTATATTAATGAAGCCGGTTAAGTTATTTAATGTGATATGTATTTTCTAAAATACTATAGTCATCCGCCTTAATTCCCTTTTTTCTTCTCCTCTTAAAGGGTAAAAGTACAAAAATACAAATGTGCTTTGTTCTCAGGAATATCTAACACCAAGTGTTTTTTTTTTAGGTGCAAAAATACACACGTGGTTATAAAATAGGTGCAAAAGTCACAGTTGTCGTTAAATGCAAAACGTTGATTGTTATTTTGACCCAAAATTGCTGACGTGGAAGCTGAGTTGGTTAGAATATTCCACTTAAGCCCACAAATATTAATTTGTTATTTCAAAATAATAATAATAATAATAATAATAATAATAATAATAATAATAACAACAATAACAATAACAACAACAACAACAACAACAACAATAATAATAATAATCCCAACCCTAATCCAATCAATCTTTCCCGACTCATTCCCACATTCGCACTCGCCGCAACCTCACCTCCGGTCCTCCTTTTCTCTGACCCCCTTCCTGGCTGTCGTCCGCCATCGCTGAAATGCCTGTCCTAATATATCAGAGTTGTAGCGCACGACATCGAAAAGATTTAGACGACTTTAGTTTCGGAATAAAAAACTTTCATAAAATAACTTAGTTTGAAAATACGAGGATAAATTTTTTCGCGATTCGAATCCACCCCGCAGAGGGATGTTAATACAGTAATCCAAAATAGACAAATGATAAACGTTAAAATACAGCCTAACTACTCATATTTTTTTCCAAAAGGTTTCGTCTGCTGTAACCCTTACAGCTTCCTCTTGTCTCTTGATCCCGAACCACTACTTGTCTCTTTCATGCGGTCTGAAGTTCAAATGAATGAACCCCAGGGGTAACAGTTAATGTCATATACAAGTATGAAAATGTAAATCACAGTATAACACATGTATAACCATAGAATAATTCACAGTAAATAAGTCACACCGTAACCGCAGTTAACGGCCAAGGACCAAAGCCCTTTATGGAACACGCAGTTCCGTACTTAGGACACGCAGCCCTATGGGACACGCAGCCACAATCCATAGCTAGGATACACACAAGCAAATTATCTAGCAACCATGATCAGCCATACATGAGATACATACATACAACCTAATAAGATAACAGTTACCCACCTCAAGTTTGAATTCTTACTCGTCCGAAGTTGTTGGGATCAATAGAGGTGTCAAAGTATGCCTATAAACGTTTATCATTGTCATTTGTCACTTCTTGAGTCGCAAAGTAATTAGCTAAGGAATTATTTTTAGAGGATTAAAAATAGCTATTAATCCATAAAAATCCCCTTAATAATAATCCCCTTTTCAATAAATAATAATACTATTTATTATTATTTATTACTTATTATCAATTAATAATTTTCCTTTAAAAATATTAAGAAGGGTTATCTTTGTCATTTTAGAGTCTCTATTACCTTTAATAGAAAAATTATCCAAAAGAAAAATCCTTTACTTTAAAGCTTATGCTCAATTTAGCAACTTGCATGACTAACTTAAGACCTACAAAAAATTCAGCTTCTAACTTTTCTGAGAATTTAGAAAATTCATAACTGAACCTATACAACTCCAAATGGAGTGATTCCAATTTCTACTTAAACCTTGATTAGTCTATTTTCATAAATTAAAGTCACAAAGTTAATTTATGATTGAGAAAATTCCCAACTTTTGAAAAACACAAGCAATGTCCAAAGTTTTCCAGAAAACTTTCCAAAATTATGACTTATCTTCCAAAAATTATAACTGAAGTTATAGACCTCCTTTTTATGTGTTCTTTGGCTCTTTGGAAAGGTTCAGATGTCTACTATTTACTGTAAAAATTTCAAGAACAAACTCAAACGTTTGCCATTTCAAAATCAAGCTCAAAAAGTTCTGTTCATCCAAAAGTGCAGAAAACGTTTCAGATTTTGGCTAAAATTTGGAAAATCATATCTTCCTCAATACTTATCGGAATTGGACAAATTACCTATCAAATTAAACTTCTATGTGTCTACTACTTAACTGAAAACTTTTAGGTAAAAACTCAAAGCTTTGCTAGGTCCGAAATGCAACGCCATTTTGTTGCTCCAGAGCCCTACCGAAAGTTTTACAGATTTTTAGCTCAACTTTGAAAAATCATATCTTGAGCTACAGACCTTTGTTTAAGGTGATCCAAAGCTTGATTTAAAGTTTGTTATGTCTTATATGTCCACAAAATTTCAGATTTAAATGAGTTCATTTGCCCTAGTTTTTCCTTGCTCGAAAATCCCTGTTCCAGTAGCAAGGTGTATTTTCCAGAAACTAACAGATTTCTATGCATTTCATTTTCCTTTATATTTCAGGAAGTTTCCCTTTTCTCTTACAGCAAAGCATACGTAATACGTATATATATATATATATATATAGATTCTAAGTGCAAGGTTGATACCTAAGCATACATAGACACCACACCCAAAGTTATTACATGTTTTATGGCCTCAAGGTATAGCTTCTCTTTTCTCTCCATTTGTTTTTGCAGCCATGTATCAGTATATAACCTAAGAGCATTGTTTCCCATATGCCATGCTTTACGATAGTCACAGTAACTCACGCACAACCTTCTATATTCATGATATTGTACATATACTCCAGCAAGAATACTTACATGGCGTTGGTTTTCGATAACAAGGGAGTTGCAACTGGAGCTTGCCTAGTTCCTCGCCTCGAGTTGCTAAGCTCTCAGACACCACCTCCTCGGCTTGCTAGACTCTCAACAGAGAAACCATCTTCTCCCTTGGTTTCTCGCTTCTGCTCTCTGCTTCCCAGAACAGAGTATTCCTAACCCACTCTCGGACTTAGCTTTAGGTGGATCAAGGTGACTGAGTGAGGGGTATGGTTAAATAATGAGGTGTAAGTCCGGACCGAGGAGAAAGAACAGTAGTCTACGCTGGGCTCGAGGAGTGAACCATTGAGGACCGGCACGTGAATTGTTCTTGCGTAAACGGCGCTGTGTCTCCTTCCAGTCCTTGGGTTTTCTACCGAAACAATGTTGATTTGGAAAAAAAATTACCAGAATAGGGCGTGTCAGAAAGTTTTTACCAGTCTAATGCAGTCAATGGCGCGCGTTGACGCACGCCATTGATGCCGCGAATCACCACACGACACCTGGAAGTGGCGTGTGGTCAAACACGCCACCTTTCCAGGTGGCGTGTGCCCTAACACGCCACCCACAGGTGGCGTGCTCCCCTGCACGCCACATGTGGCGTGCCCCCCAGCACGCCACAGCTTAACCCACAGCTGAATGAGTCAGCTGGTACCTCCCCCCTCCCCCACCTATGACACCCCCGTACTGTCCCCCCCAAACACCCGTGATACCCCTCCCCGGCCCGTGACTCCCCCCCCCATGCGGGCTCCCTTCCTCTCCTATTTATCCCTTTCTCACCATTCTCTAACTCCCACATTCGTGACTCCTTCTTCCCTGTGAGTCCTTTTCCTCATTCACTCCTTCCCTCTCCCTCTCATCATTCACTCATTCCCTTATCTACAAAACTCCCTCCGTCGCTCATCTCCCTTACTTTGTTTCTTCATTTCTTTTTTTTAATGAACCAAATTCGTTCATTTATATATTATAATGGTTCTAAAAATATTGTTGCAGACGGATTGAGCTTTGAAGGTTGAAAAAAAGTAATGTATATTATTCGAGGCATGTCCGCAGAAGAATTATATGAAAAGATCCATCAAAAGCTAAAGCTGTAACAAAATCAGGCAATATCAAAGGTGACGGGTAAGGTGCCTTATGGAAACCACTATGCGGGTTTTGAGATATCTGATGATGAGGATGTGGATGTTTTCTTTCAAACATTCAAGGAAAACTCAGGGTCCCAATTTACTGAGTTGTATGTGGATATTGAGACGTTAGAGGAGGAGGGTGTCCAACACAATCAACCATTGTGCATGGAGAAGAAAATGACTATATGCTAGATGAAGAACCTGAAAATGAGGAAGAGGAAGAGGACGAAGATGAAGACACATTATTGTCTAATAACCATGATCAGAATGATAGTGATACAGACGACGAAGATCATCATAATCCCATGCCACAACAGACTGGTATGTTATCATTAGGCAGGTTACAGAGTTGTATAATTACTTTAAATTATTTTTTATTAGTTACCATGTTTTCGTATAAACTGTATTATGTGTGAATATACATATGTTACACCGTTTTGGAACGACATTCCACATTATGAGGCTGTTGATGAAGATTACCCGCATGAGGATATACTGGATGTAGAAGGCTTGGGCCGGGGTCCGTGGGCAAGAGGAGATGCACTTTATGTGAAACAAGAGTTTGGGACCAAGAATGATGTCCAAGCCGCAAAAAAACATTATTGCATGAAGGAATATCACGAAGCTCAAGTGGTTGAGAGTACTACAGCCAAGTACACAATGATATACTGGATGCAGGGGAGCACGCCACATGGGAGCACGCCACCCACAGGTGGCGTGTAGGGGAGCACGCCACCTGTGGGTGGTGTGTGGTGATTCGCGGCAACAATGGCGTGCGTATTGACCGCATTAGATTGGTAAAAACTTTCTAACACGCCCTATTTTGGTAATTTTTTTCCAAATCTACATTATTTCGGTAAAAAACCCTCCAGTCCTTCATTTTGTTTCGAGCTTCGGTGCATCCATCTGAGAACTCTGATAAGGTTTCCTGCTGTGGTGTTTCCGTGTTGCAAGAGGTAAAGGCATGGTTAGCTTCCTCTGGTTTGGTTGCTGCGTTTCAACTGAATCCTAACAGAGAGGGTTCTTATATTTGCGGTTTGAGTGTTTGAAATGCACTAAGTACAACCATCAGGTTTAGCATGCCGGACAATTGATAGTAGGCTGGATAACGGTTGGGCCGAGCCTGGGGTGAGATTGTATTTTTGTTGTGCGCTCCTTATTACTCTTTTGGGCAGATGAAAAAAAACGAAGAAAAGGAATAGGTAGCTAATGGGTGAGTATGGTTCTGCATACAAGGATATAGGCACGTGTGTTGAGAAAATATGGACTTGCTTTTGTTGTTCATGTGTTAAGCCAAGAGACAATGGACATTGAGGGAGCTTATGTGGTGTGCAAAAATTACAGACAATGGACATTGAGGGAGCTTATGTGGTGTGCAAAAATTACGGAGTTGATAATTATTAAAATTTAAATCCCTTTTTTTTTCCATTTAAGGATTTTCTTTCTCAATTAAATTTCTTTTGGCCTTAAAATATTATCTCCAAAATATTTATGTCAAGAATTATTCCCTAGTTATTTGTCCTTGATTTATTGGAAAATATGCCCTAAATCCCAATAATTAATTTCACAATGATTTTAGGACAAATTTCACAATTTAATTTCCCATAAAATATTCAAATTCCAAATCCCGAAATTTGGGATGTTACAATCGCATTACCCGATATGCCTCGTCTCTTCCCCACTTCCTTTCTCGGCTTGTGAAGTGGTGACGACAACCAAGTACTTCCCTCTTTCTCGATGCCTCTCCCTTCCTCCTTTTGTGTCGCCATTTTCCTCTCAAATCTTTATCTTCTTCTCCTTCTCCACCTCTCTCCCCTTCAATCTTCATCTTGCGTAGCTCTTGAATTTCCTCACCTCAAATTTGCTGGCCTAGGGTCGTGCTTGATTTGCTTTTACCTCAACTCTTTGCTTCTTTGACGCTAGGATCGTGTCAGATTTGCACAACTCTAGGCTTGCCCCTTTTTCTTGGCTTCTTTGAGGCTTGGACCTAAAAGCATGTATTTGGTTTTCCCTTTGTTAGCCTTGTTTTCTATTCCCCACCGGCACTGGTTTTGGCATCAAGGGAGGTGGTTTGGGTTGGGAATCGGCTTCTATGATGGTGGATTTCCAAGCAAGATAGAGACGATGGAGCAGTGGCATGAGCCCTTAGATCTAAGAGTGCTCAGTAAAAACAGAGATTGGTTGATTCTTCTTTTCGAGATTCTTCATAGTGTATGATTTAGCAGTTTCTTAATCATGCATCTTAAATTTATTAGCTTCTTCTTGTTCATCAGTTTCTTGCATAACTGCTGGTGCTACACTCGTGATGAACAAGGATTTGCATTTATGACTTGATTCCTTTCCGTCTTCTTTAATTGATGATTCTCATTTGGATTTGTCCTTTTTATTTTGATTTTAAAGTTTATATTGATGTGTTATATGAAACTTTTACGTTTTGATTTCTCCGATAATGTGGTTGATAACCTTGGTGTTTGATTTCTTTGATAATGTTAATATGGTTGAGGCCATGGATCCTTTGTTTTGGTTTGCCTATGTTGTTTTCTATTTTGCTTCATCTTTCAACATTTATTTCTTAGTCAGCACTTCAATCTGCCATGTCAACAATTTTGGGTCAAACTAGCGGTCAACATTTTGCATTTAACAACAGTTGTGACTTTTGCACTTATTTTATAACTACATGTATATTTTTGTACCTAAAAAAAGTACTTGGTGTTGGGCGCTCTTGAGGGCAAATCACATGTGCATTTTTGCACTATAACCCCCTATTTAATGATGATTGAGGGAGTATCAACGGAGATAAATTAGAAAAATATGATAATTATATTTTATATTTAGGATCAAGATCAACCCCTTAAATATATCTCATATATTAAGGAGGGGAAGATCCATTACTACAAAAAGTAAATTTGACGACTCTCATCTAATGACCTATTAAATGGAAACAGACATAGAAAACGAGGCGGTGGCATTTTTGAAATTTTGGCGAGAATATTCAATGACTATTTCACACAAAATGGACATTAAGAAATAGGCGGTGGAACTATTGTAATTTTTTCCTTACTTTTAAGGTCAATTTTTTAAAAATGGACGTTAAATATTTTGATGCAACAAATGTTTTAATAAAAAGAGTGCTTGTATCTTAGACACTATTTATTTTATTTTAAAACAGTGCTTGTATCTTAGACACTATTTATTTTATTTTGAGACACCATTTAATTTTATTTTGCGAAAATTAGTGTCACGTACCGTTAGAATAAAATCTTCAAGATTATATGACCATTGTGATTTTATCCCATAGTCGTAGCTATTTCTTAGTATGTAGCCTAAAATTTCGATAGTTAAGAGAAGAAATCTGACTGTTTTTTCATTTAATTAGTTCCTAATAATTAAATTTCTAAAATTAAACAATATATTTCTTATATATATATATAATTTTATCCCATATTTATAACTATTTCCTAGTATGTAGCCTAGAATTTCGATAGTTAAGATTTAAGAAATCTAATCGTATTTTCTTTTAGTTAGTTCCTTATTAAATTTAATAAATTAAACATTATATTTCTTTTTTATATATATCTACAAACAAATATATCCATATCATTTAGTTCAAGCCTCCCTTATGTTAGTTCTCAATGTGTTTTGATGATTAACAACAAGTGTAAACATGTTTTGAAGTTTCCAAGATCCTTTAAAAACCATCTGATAGTTGCATACCGCAGTATGGGTCTGCATACTGCAGTATAAGGTCATCCAGAAAGGCAATAATTTTTCAAAGTTAAGTCAATACCGCAGTATAGGGTGCTATACCGCAGTATTGCACTTCCAGAGAACAATCAAATTTTTCAAGTTAAGTCAATACCGCAGTATAGGGTTCTATACCGCAGTATTGGACTTCCAGAGAGCTATCAAATTTTTTTTCAGTTCAGTCAATACCGCAGTATAGGGTGCTATACCGCAGTATTGGACTTCCAGAGGGCAAGCAAATTTTTTCAGTCAAATCAATACCGCAGTATAGGTATGTATACTGCAGTATAGGGCCATCCAGAGAGCAACCAAGTTTTTTCAAGCAAGTCAATACCGCAGTATGGATATGGATACTGCAGTATAGGCTTATACAGAGAGCTCCCAAATTTATAGCTATTGCATACTGCAGTATAGGTTTGCATATTGCAGTATTGGGCTATTAAACTGATTCTCAATTTGTCAAGAATTCGCTTACTGCAGTATGCTACTTACATACCGCAGTATAGGTCATGACTTTCAAACACAAATCACGATTTTTTGCCTCTGGAAGCTGCATACCGCAGTATGACTTTGTATATGAAAGCAGGAGCTTTATACCCAAGAGGGGGGTGAATTGGGTATCTTTAAAATTTTTGTAACTTGTTCTGTTTTTGATATCTCAAAACAGAGCACAACAGAGAGGATAAGGAGAAGAGGCTAAACACAATGCAATTTATACTGGTTCGGTCCTTTCCTGACCTACATCCAGTCCCCAAGCCTCACTTGGGATTTTCAATTCACTAACTCAATAATATTGATTACACACTCTGCACTAAGAGTTGTTCTCTCACTAGAACACACTCCCCCTTACAAGTTGTAATCAATACACCTCAACTACCAAGTCCCCTGACTTGTAGTTATCTCAATCAATAAATGATTTACAAGTATTTAACTCTCTTACAGAGTAGATATGATGAACACTGAAGTACTTGTATCAAGTATGATACTCTATAAGTGAAAGCTAATACACAATAAATGAACTTAGTAGAAATTCGCTCAGAGTAGTTCTATATCTTTTGAAGATGTTAATGAACTCTATTTATAGCTAGAGAACATTAAATGACCGTTGTAGCTTGAATCAGACCGTTGGAGAAGTTGCCCAAGTGTTCTGAAGTGGTTTTGGGGTCTTCTCTCTCTTGTTTTCCCTTAATCTAGTTGGTCAAGACATCAGGGCTGACTTTCTGCGAATTAATCCGTTGGAGATGAGTTTTCTTGTTTCAGCTAACATCTTTAAATACTTTGTAAGCGTGTGCAGAAGGATTTGGGTAGAAGGAGTAACTTTTGTGCTTTGCAATAAATGCTCTGAGTTGCTTTTTGCTTTATACTTTAACCTCTTACCAAACATTCTTTAATGCTCTAAAATCCACTAATAAATACGTTAAACATAGCAGGGAATATCAGAGAATAATATTAGAAGAAGATAGGATCAAATAACATTGATTTCTGAAATGCCCAAATTCAAAAATTATGAACCAGCGTCACGAACTCGAGTTCAGTTCTTACAGGCTCGAGTTCGAGGCTTTAGTGTTCAAAACTGTGCAAGTTCAAAAAGTGTAAACCTGAGGTTTGCTTTACAAACCTGAGGTTTGCAGATCATGGAAAAACTAAAATGCTCTCGGGTTGAAATGAACTCGAGTTTATTAATGTTAGGCTCGAGTTCGAGGCTTCAGTGTTTAAAAGCACGTAAGTTCAAAATGAACAAACCTGAGGTTTGTCTTTTAAACTGGAAGTTCTCAAGTCATTGAAAAACTAAGAAGCTCTTGGGTTGAAATGAACTCGAGTTCATTAATGTCAGGCTCGAGTTCGAGACACTTTTGAACAGACTTCGTTTTAGCTTGAAAGCACAAACCTGAGGTTTGCAAAACACACTCTCGAGTTTAAAAACATATCCAAAAGTTCTTTGCTCTCTGGAACTTTTAGGCTCGAGTTTGAGAGTCTCAGGCTCGAGTTTAAATAGCTTAAAAATAGTTCTTTGCTCTCGGCCAAAACTAGGCTCGAGTTTGAATATGTTAGGCTCGAGTTTGAGCATTGGCGAACTTTTCAAACCGAAAAACTTTTCTTTTAATGGAACAGTGCAGAGTTTGAGAATATCTTTAAGTTTCAAACAACTTGTCCCGCCAGAGATGAACTCGAGTTTGCCATGACAGGCTCCAGTTCATGCTCTTAAAACTTTCTTTGGATTCTTTCAAACTTGAGGTTTGAAGAAAGCAAGTGTAAGGTTTAACATGTTTTTCAAAGGTTCAAAAACTCTCTGGAAAGAATGAACTCGAGTTTGACCTTAGTAGGCTCGAGTTCATGTGATCTTTTCAAAAGTTTAACTTTAAACTTCAGGTTCAGTCTCGAGTTTGGAAATCAACTAGACAAGTTTGTGCTCTCTGTCAAATCCAGGCTCGAGTTCAACACTAACAGGCTCAAGTTTGGTTTTGACAGATTGAAAAATACAAGTTTAAATTATTCTAAACTTTGTCAAACCTTATCAGTAGTGTTTACAATTGTTAGTAATCATCAAAACACACAGGGAACTAACAGTATACTGCAGTATGGACACTTATGCACAGTGCCATACTCCAGTATAGAGGAACTTACCGCGGTATACAACGGTCAAAATTGCTTTTTGAATTACACGAATTTGCAAATCACTGTTGTTTGATCTTATTGCTTCCATAATTCATTCAATCATATTCCTAGCTATGTTTAACAAGTTTGTTGAGTGAATTTCAGTAAGATCAGATGAAGATTATTGGAGGTCAAAGCCAAAAAGCAAAAAAGTGAACAGTGCATTAAATGCACTTCTGCAAATCAACCTACTTTCAGCTAATCCATCTGAGCACGCCTTCTAAACGTTAAAGAATGCTTACTACAACAAGTAAAGTCATCTCCAACGGGCAAATTCTCAGAGGGCCACATCAGATCACATTAACACTTGGATTAGCAGAAGTTTAGAGAGAGAAGAAGACCAAACTTAGTGCTAATCACCTACAACGGTTGGATTCATCAAGCAACGGTCATTTAATGTTCTCTACCTATAAATAGAGTGCATTAACTTCTTCTCAAGCTGATACACCAACTGAGAGCGAAAATTTATTAAGTGTCATTTACTGTGTTCAGCTTTCATCTGTAATAGTATCAATTTGATACTTGTGTTTCAGTGTTCATTCTATCTGCTCTGTAAGAGAGTCTTTTCTTGTAAATCATTCATTGATTGAGATAACCACAAGTCAGGGGACTTGGTGGTTGGGTGTATTGATTGCATCTTGTAAGGGGGAGTGAGTTCTAGAGAGACAACTACTCTGAGTACAGAGATTGTAATCAATATTGTGAATTTAGTGAATTGAAAATCCCAAGTGAGGCTTGGGGACTGGACGTAGGTCAGAGAAAGGACCGAACCAGTATAAATCTTGTTGTGTACTGCTTCTCTTCTTCTCTCCTCTGTCTTACCCTGTTTTACTTAGTCAAAAACAGAGTAAAATATTTAAATTTTTAAAGATACCCAATTCACCCCCCCTCTTGGGTATTTAGCTCCAACCTTCATTTGGTATCAGAGCAAGGTCTTCTCAGAAGAGTCTAACAGCTCGAGAAGGATCAGCATGGAAGGTATTCTACCCGATGGAGCTTCTATCAACAGGCCACCTGGTTTCAATGGTGAACACTACTCATTTTGGAAAGCTAAATTCAAAGTGTTCGTCATGGCTACTGAGTATGGGCTCTGGAGAGTATTTGAAAGAGGTAATTATGAGCCTTCAACTGTGGAAGATGGTGTGAGAGTTCCAAAGCTTGAAGAAGAATATGATGAAAATGATCGAAGGAACGTCACTCTCAACAGCAAGGCGGTTCTACTCCTTCAAAGTGCACTGAGTCAACAAGAATATTTTCGTGTTTGCACTTTACCATCTGCTAAAGCCATGTGGGATGCCTTGGAAATCGCTCATGAAGGGACAGCCGGTGTGAAGCAAAATCGTGTAAATACTCTTATGACAGAGTATGATCATCTTAGAATGAAGCCCGGTGAGTCTATTAGAGAATTTCAACTAAGGTTCACTCATCTCATCAATCAACTCACTACTCTTGGGAAGGAATATGACCAGCCGGTTCAAGTGAGAAAGATTCTGAACATTCTTAACAAAGAATGGGAGGCCAAGGTCACAGCAATAGAGGAAGCGCGAGGAGAATCAATGACCTCTGTGGCTGGTCTCTTTGGAAGCTTGTCTGAGTATGAAGCCAAGCTAAAGTTCAAGAAGGGCCTGGATGAATTACATGGGAAGAACAAAGGAATAGCCCTCAAGACCACTAAAGAAAACAAGGAGTCAGACGATGATGAGGAAGATGAGGATGAAGAGATTGGAATGATGGTCCGGAGATTCAAGAAGTTCTACAAAAAGGATCAAGGCTTCAAGAAATTTCAAAAGGGTAGCTCCAGCTATGAATCAAAGAAGCCTATCATATGCTATGAATGCGAGAAGCCCGGACACATCAAATCAGAATGCCCTCAGCTGAAGAACCAAGGGAAAGAAAAGAAGAAGTTCAAGAAGAAGGCATATGTTTCAGCCATATGGGGAGATAGCTCATCCGATGAAGATGAAGCTGAAGAAGAAGAAGAAAAGGCTAACATTTGCTTAGTTGCTGAGGAAGAAGAGCAACATGATGAAAACAATGAGGTATATGAATCAAAACCTTCCTATGATGAACTTTTTGATGAATACAATCTTGTGCAAAAGGAATTTGAAAAACTTGCAGAAAAATATTTTGCTTTAAAAAGGAAAAATACTACTCTTGAATTGCAAGTTGAAAGACTTTATTCTCCTGAAATTTTAGTTTGTGATGAATGCCCTATTTTAGAGAAAAGGAATTTACAATTGACAAAAGCCCTTGAGAAATTCACTAAGGGAACTGAAATGCTCAATGTGATTCTTAAACAACAGCGATTTATAAATGATAGATCGGGCATTGGTTACAAACCAGATTTTGATAAGAAGAAAGGAAAGAAGAAGAGTGGTCAAAAATCTTATATGAACTATTTTACAAAATCGGTTCACTCTTCGAATCCATTTGCACATTGTAATTATTGCAATAGGAAAGGTCATTCTACCTCTTCTTGTTTTCATAAGAATGAAAGAAAAGTTAAACCTGTAGGAAATTATCAATGGGTACCAAAAGGAACTTATGTTCCCAAGGTCAAAACTAACCCCAAAGGACCCAAGAAAAGATGGGTACCTAAAACTTGATCCCTTGTGAAGTGCAGGTGTGTCTTAGAGCATCAATGCCCAACAAATGGTACATTGATAGTGGATGCTCAAGACATATGACTGGAGACAAATCCAAATTCATTTCAATTAAGCCAAAAGATGGTGGTAGAGTCACATTTGGAGGTGACCAATCGGGTAATATTGCTGGGATTGGTGAGATAGGCAACTATGAAGGTCCTCTCATCAAAGATGTCTACTTGGTAGAAGGATTGTGTCACAATCTCCTAAGTGTGAGCCAAAGCACCGACAAGGGTAACTTAGTTATCTTTGATTCAAATGAATGCCTTATTGTTAAAAAAGATTTGGTCTCCATAAATGATTTGAAAACTAAAGCTTTGTTAAGAGCACCTAGAGATAGAAATTGTTATACTCTTAACCTCTCTAGCAATGTTTCTGGTTCTGAAAATTGTTTTGTTAGTAACTTGAATGAAAGTTGGCTTTGGCATAAGCGATTAGCTCATGTCAATTTGTATCAACTTGACAAGTTGTTGAAAAAGGATTTGGTCATTGGTATTCCTAGATTGAATTTCAAAAATGATATGATTTGTGATGCTTGCCAAAGAGGAAAACAAACCAAATCTTCCTTTAAAGCTAAAAATGAGATTTCAACTAGTAGACCTCTTCAATTACTTCATATGGATCTAGTTGGACCAGCTAGAGTAAAAAGTCTTGGTGGAAACCTTTATACTTTGGTCATTGTTGATGATTACTCTAGATTTACTTGAACTATATTTTTATCATCAAAAGATGAAACATATGATCAGTTTGTTGCTTTTGCCAAGAAGGTCCAGAACGAGAAAGGTTTCTCAATTTCAGATATAAGGACCGATCATGGTGGAGAGTTCGAAAACAACGCCTTTGCTGAGTTTTGTGACAGTATGGGGATTGATCACAACTTTTCAGCACCAAGAACACCGCAACAAAATGGTGTTGTGGAGAGAAAGAATAGAGTACTCACTGAGAGGGATAGAGCAATGTTGAACGAGTACAACACTTCGCAAGTGTTTTGGGCTGATGCCATGAGTACGGGTTGCTACATCTCAAACAGAGTATACTTGAGAAAGAAGCTGAATAAGACTCCATACGAACTCTACAAAGAAAGAAAGCCAAACCTCAGCCACCTACATGTCTTCGGTTGTAAGTGCTATGTGCACAATAATGGTAAAGACAATCTTGGTAAAATCGATCCTAAAGCTGATTTAGCTATCTTCATTGGTTATTCTAATAGGAGTAAAGCATATAGAGTCTTTAACACTAGAACTAAGGTTGTGGAAGAGTCCATACATGTTGTGTTTAGTGAGAATGACTCTGATAAATCCTTGGATGATGAAGAAGACACAATTTTCAAAAATCAATTCTTTTCGAAAACTACTCCTTCTCAATCTAAAAATACTGAAAATGTTTTTGAGGCTGATCCTGAAAACAATTTAGAAAATCCTGATCAGTCTCAACCTAGAGCTTGGAGATTTATAAGGAATCATCCTTTGGACCAAGTTATAGGTGATGTTAACCAAGGAGTAAGAACAAGAAGAAGTACTTTGAATGAAGTAACCTTTGCTGCATTTATTTCTCACATAGAACCCTCTAAAATAGAAGAAGCCCTTTCAGACAATGATTGGGTGATAGCTATGCAAGAGGAGTTGCATCAATTTGACAGGAATCAAGTTTGGGATTTGGTGCCTAGACCCAAAGACCATCCGGTAATTGGGACTAAATGGGTATTCAAGAACAAACGTGATGAGTCAGCCATCATTGTCCGTAACAAGGCAAGATTGGTTGCCAAAGGTTACAATCAAGAAGAAGGCATAGACTATGAGGAAACTGATGCTCCAGTAGCAAGATTGGAGGCCATAAGAGTCCTACTAGCTTTTGCATGCACTAAAGGTTTCAAACTTTATCAAATGGATGTTAAAAGTGCGTTTTTAAATGGTTTCATTCAAGAGGAGGTATATGTTGAACAACCTCTAGGTTTTGAAAATGATCAATTTCCGGATCATGTTTTTAAACTTAAGAAAGCTTTGTATGGTCTTAAGCAAGCTCCTAGAGCTTGGTATCAAAGGTTGAGTCAATTCTTACTCAATCAAGGATTTATTAGAGGAAAGGCTGATACGACATTGTTTATTAAGAAAAACAAATTGAATGAAATTTTAATTGTACAGATATATGTTGATGATATTATTTTCGGTGCTACTAATGACTCCTTGTGTGAGGAATTTTCCAAGTCTATGCAGGGTGAATTTGAGATGTCAATGATGGGAGAGCTCAATTACTTCCTTGGGCTGCAAATCAAACAACGTAAGGATGAGATATTTATATCTCAAACCAAGTATTTGAATGATTTGCTGAAGAAGTTTGGAATGGACAAGTGCAATGGGGCTGACACACCAATGAGCGCAACTACTTCTTTGGATGCTGATGAAGAGGGCAAGGATTTCAACATCACCAAGTATAGAGGAATGATTGGATCATTGCTCTATCTCACCGCAAGTTGCCTGGACATCCAATTCAGTGTTGGAATGTGTGCTCGGTTCCAATCCGCTCCTAAAGAGTCACATGCTGAACATGTGAAGAGGATATTCAGATATCTCTCTGATTCAAAGACTCTTGGACTATGGTTTCCCAAAGGTCAGCCGGAGTACTTGGTGGCATATTCGGATTCGGACCATGCTGGCTACAAGACGGATAGAAAGAGCACAAGTGGCCAATGCGAGTTCTTTGGGAACTCACTTGTGTCATGGTTCAATAAGAAGCAAACAACTGTGGCCGTGTCATCAACCGAAGCTGAATATGTGGCTGCCTCAAGTTGCTATGCTCAAGTGCTATGGTTAAAGCAACAACTTGCTGATTTGGGAGTCCACTTGAAGGAGATCCCAATATTGTGTGACAACACTAGCACAATAAGCTTGGCCAAGAATCCAGTGCAACATACAAGAACCAAGCATATTGATGTGAGGCACCACTTCATTCGGGATCATGTCCAGAAGCGAGATGTCAAAGTGATGTTCATTCCAACCCATCTTCAACTAGCTGACATCTTCACCAAGCCTCTAGCCAAGGAACAATTCACTTTCATAAGGAGAGAATTGGGAATGGTAAATCCCAATGAATTGTAAGCAATTATCTTTCAATTTAATGTTGGATGTGTTTTTGATGAGTAATCTTTACTAACTTAAGCATCGGAGTGTTTAGCCTTTGTTTTTGCAAGATGTTTTGATGTTTCAAAGGTTGCATACTCCAATACTGGTGATAATACTCGAATTTGGAAGTTGCAAAAAGCTGAAACTGAAGTTCAGAAGAGCTATACCGCGGTATGCAAGTGCTATACCGTAGTATGAGGTGTGTCAGAAGCCAAAGCTCCAGGTATGCCAGAGGCATACTGCAGTATGTAAGTGCTATACTGCAGTATGGGGTCAAATAGAGACCAAAGCTTCAGGTATGCAAGAGGTATATTGCAGTATGTAAGTACTATACTGCAGTATGGCCATTGGGTTTTTCAAAAATTCTCTCGACATTTTTGAAGTCCAGGTCAGTATACTTTCATCTATACTGCAGTATGTAAATGAAAGTATGCTATACTGCAGTATGCAAGAACTGTACTCGAGTATAGGGGTCTATCTATATATACTGAATAGTCGTGTTCTTTCATACTCGCGTCTTTACTCCAGTAAACCCTAGCAGAGTCACGTCTTTCTCTCTTATCTCACTCTGAAACCGTCACAAATTCCCCACGAATTCTCACCAAATCTCATTCAAATTCTTCGCATTCTCATTCTCGGCAAAACCCTATCGTCAAGATGTCCAAAGATCAATCTCACTCCGAACATCCCACATCTTCTCTTCCACAAAGAGCACCAAGGACCAAGTCAATTCCGAGAAAGTTGCAAGCGGGCATTGATCATCATATTCCCTGAGTCGGTGTTACTATCCCAGAGGCTTCTTCACCGAACCCCAAGAAGAGGGGTACTTCATCTAGAGTACCAACCCCATCTTCAGCTGCCAAGAAGAAGAAGACTGGAGAGCCGAGCAAGGCAAAAGGGAAGAGGACCGTTGTTCATCGAAAAGCAAGGTCCAAGAGAGCTTCCACGACTGTCGTCTCATCTCCCTCAACTGTTGAGGTTACTGGTTCTTCATCAGAGACTGAGTCTGAGCAAGAATCTTTGCACGTGATTGTAAATGCTATAGAGGATATTAAGATTCACAAGAATGCACCAGAGGGATTCAAGGTTGCTCCAGTTCTACTTCCTCCCAGCTTGAATGCCAAGTTCAAAGACCAATTTGGGAGCCGAGGATTCTGTGCTGTCATTTCTGTTGATCTGGAACAAGTTTACCGTGAGTGCAACGTGGATCTTTCGCCATGGTTCGGGCTGTATGCTACGTTTGTTTTCGTCGAGGCCGCTTACTGTCCGGAGTTGGTCAAGATGTTCTACTTCAACATGGCGACCAACCACATTTTGGACTCGGAAGGAAGGCTGGTTGAAGAAAGGATCATAACATCTGTCAGAGGGGTACAATTCACATTGTCTGCCGCCATAGTCAACAAGATTCTCAAGGTCGTTAATCCTCCAGAGGCATCCACACCGTAATACACGAACGAGGAGGTGTATACCACGCTAGTGCCTGGTCAGGACATACCGGATGATCAGAGAGCACACTTACCCTTCAAGCCCGCGGACATGCCACCTTTGCACCGAGTTATATGGTACGTGTATTCACGTAATTTTGTGCAAAAGGGAGGAAGCTACAAGCACTTCACGCAAAAGGACTACCGCTTCTTCACTGCCTTCATTCGCAAGCATCCTCTCAACATTGGGCAGTGGCTATTCAAGGAGATTAGCCACTTCAAGTTCGTGTCCCGTAAAGGATCCTACATGCCTTTCACCTCTCTGGTTTCCTTAATCATGTTCTACCATAAGATATGGTACGTGGGTCCTCCTGAGCAGATGAAGTTTATCACGGCCTTCGGAAAGACTCAGCTTAACTTTATGAAGGTACAATTTGAGCCGGAAGGATCCGATCAGTCGAGGGCTCCACCGAGGTCACAGACCCGTGTATCACAGTCAGTCGCACATGAGGCCCAGTCGGCTCCGCCTCCACCACCATTGGATTTTGATGATAGGATAAAAAGGATTGTGGATGCTGCTGTTGCGTCTCTTTTTGTGAAGATGCAGTTCGAATTTGGGCGATTGGCTGCTGATATGAGAGCCAAGATGGACGCGGAAGTGGCAAAGCTCAAGGAACAATTTGACCAGAAGCATCAAGAGATCTTCGATCAGTGTATTGATTTGGACTCCCGGCTGGCTCTCACACTGACAGTTGCATCTGACGCCCGGGATAAGGTTGATCGCCTGATCAAGCATTTCGATGTTGGAGCTTCTTCATCAACCTTCGGGTTCATTAACGGCCCTTCCTCCTCCTCTCTTGTCCCAGAGGTCCAGCCATCCATTCCTATTCCCCAGCCTTCAACATCTTCACCTGAGACTCACATTTCCCCACTTTCATCCCCATCTTTCGTTTTTCCTAGCCCACCGCACACCACTTCACCTCCTGCCTCATCATCCCCAACCTCCATTTCCACACCAGCCACGGTCATACTGTCTTCACCTATCACTCCTACCACGGAGGTCCGTCCTGGCCCATTCCCATCTCCACCTACTCCGACCACTGAAGTTTTCCCCACACCTTCTCCATATGCAGAGCCCCATGATCCCTCTTTTGATCCAAACACAGCCATGGTGCTCTACACTCCTCCTGTCTTTGTCCTTGACCCAGAGTTTGCTGATGACAAAGGGGGAGAAGGAGAGAAAGATGTAGATGTATAGTGTCTAGGTGTAGTGTCTAGGAAGTTTGCATTTCATCTGCTATTTTGATGTTTTTGTAGTTGCGTGCTCTGATATCAGTTATTATCAGTGTGTTCATCTTTTCTAATATCATTTCTGCTTGTATGAATCATGTTTAATGAATATATCTCAAAATGTTTATGCTCTCAAATACATATCTGACGCCAATCTCTAAATTTTGTGTTTGAAAATGCAAAACTGGTTGTTTTCTGATAACTTAACATTGAATTTTGAAAACGTCAATTCAAAAAGATTACATCTTTCAAATTCTTTAAAAAGAAAGTTTACAAGTGTTGTCATCATCAAAAAGGGGGAGAATGTTAGTTCTCAATGTGTTTTGATGATTAACAACAAGTGTAAACATGTTTTGAAGTTTCCAATATCCTTTAAAAACCATCTGATAGTTGCATACCGCAGTATGGGTCTGCATACTGCAGTATGGGGTCATCCAGAAAGGCAATAATTTTTCAAAGTTAAGTCAATACTGCAGTATAGGGTGCTATACCGCAGTATTGCACTTCCAGAGAACAATCAAATTTTTCAAGTTAAGTCAATACCGCAATATAGGATGCTATACCGCAGTATTGGACTTCCAGAGAACAATCAAATTTTTCAAGTTAAGTCAATATCGCAGTATAGGGTTCTATACCGCAGTATTGGACTTCCAGAGAGCTATCAAAATTTTTTTCAGTTAAGTCAATACCGCAGTATAGGGTGCTATACCGCAGTATTGGACTTCCAGAGGGCAAGCAAATTTTTTCAGTCAAGTCAATACCGCAGTATAGGTATGTATACTGCAGTATAGGGCCATCCAGAGAGCAACCAAGTTTTTTCAAGCAAGTCAATACCGCAGTATGGATATGGATACTGCAGTATAGGCTTATACAGAGAGCTCCCAAATTTATAGCTATTGCATACTGCAGTATAGGTTTGCATACTGCAGTATTGGGCTATTAAACTGATTCTCAATTTGTCAAGAATTCGCTTACTGCAGTATGCTACTTACATACCGCAGTATAGGTCATGACTGTCAAATACAAATCACGATGTTTTGCCTCTGGAAGCTGCATACCGCAGTATGACTTTGGATACTGCAGTATGGACACTTATGCACAGTGCCATACTCCAGTATAGAGGAACTTACCGCGGTATACAACGGTCAAAATTGCTTTTTGAATTACATGAATTTGCAAATCACTGTTGTTTGATCTTATTGCTTCCATAATTCATTCAATCATATTCCTAGCTATGTTTAACAAGTTTGTTGAGTGAATTTCAGTAAGATCAGATGAAGATTATTGGAGGTCAAAGCCAAAAAGCAAAAAAGTGAACAGTGCATTAAATGCACTTCTGCAAATCAACCTACTTTCAGCTAATCCATCTGAGCACGCCATCTAAACGTTAAAGAATGCTTACTACAACAAGTAAAGTCATCTCCAACGGGAAAATTCTCAGAGGGCCACATCAGATCACATTAACACTTGGATTAGCAGAAGTTTAGAGAGAGAAGAAGACCAGACTTAGTGCTAATCACCTACAACGGTTGGATTCATCAAGCAACGGTCATTTAATGTTCTCTACCTATAAATAGAGTGCATTAACTTCTTCTCAAGCTGATACACCAACTGAGAGCGAAAATTTATTAAGTGTCATTTACTGTGTTCAGCTTTCATCTGTAATAGTATCAATTTGATACTTGTGCTTCAGTGTTCATTCTATCTGCTCTGTAAGAGAGTCTTTTCTTGTAAATCATTCATTGATTGAGATAACCACAAGTCAGGGGACTTGGTGGTTGGGTGTATTGATTGCATCTTGTAAGGGGGAGTGAGTTTTAGAGAGACAACTACTCTGAGTACAGAGATTGTAATCAATATTGTGAATTTAGTGAATTGAAAATCCCAAGTGAGGCTTGGGGACTGGACGTAGGTCAGAGAAAGGACCGAACCAGTATAAATCTTGTTGTGTACTGCTTCTCTTCTTCTCTCCTCTGTCTTACCCTGTTTTACTTAGTCAAAAACAGAGTAAAATATTTAAATTTTTAAAGATACCCAATTCACCCCCCTCTTGGGTATTTAGCTCCAACCTTCACCTTATGCCATTTTATTTATTTTTTTATTTTAAGTTACAATGACTGGTTTTTCAAAACCAATCATTGAAACTCGAATTTTTTAGATATTTCAACTTTAATCTTGCACCTTCGACATTTTGTCACTCCCTCTCTTCCATAAAAATAAGAAGTTCTCTCTTCAAAACCTAACAGTGCAGAACATCTTCCTCAAATTCATCCTAAACGCAACCTTTCATTAAGAGTCACGAATGTCTTACTTTTGCACATTTTGTTCACTACGCTAATATTCTTCTTCGTTTTTTGGGAAGTCGCCTTCTGCTAGTTTTGTTGTAAGGTGCAAAAGTAGCCTACAAGATTTAGATCTGCCCTACTTATATCAGGATTTGGGAAACCCTTCTCGGCTTCATTTCTCCAGATCTCCAGATTTGCGCTGAAGTTGTCGATCCATGGCTAATTCTTTTTTATTTTAATTGTTTCTCCTTCTTCGGTGATTATACTTTGCATTTATTCTTGATTGTTCAATATTCTACTTTTTCGATTTTGGCTAGCTCTTTGATTTGGATCTGGATTTTTGTTTTTTGTTTTTTTAGTTGGTTCTTTTCAATATTATGGTTCTTTTGGCTTTGATTAAAATTTCGTTTTTGATTTTTCTTCGGTTTTGCTCTTGGTGCTAACTATTTTCTTTCTAATTGGTTTTTTTCCCAGAATTGTAGTTGTCGGCCAGTTTCCGTCACAAAGTCTGGCTCCTAGACTTGGTAGATCAATTGCTAAAGTTGCGGTCCTTGTGTCCCTAGTTGAAGAAAGGAACCTTTTCAGTTTTCTTCCTCTTCCTGTTTTGTTGTGTGGTAGCGGAGCATGACAAAGCTTCATATCTGTGTCCCTAGCGGACCAATGTTTTTAGCTTTTCAGTTTTCCCACTGCAATGCTTTTTTTGCCGCCGCTATTTGGGAAAAAATAGACATTCAACGACTGTTATTTAAATAACAGTCGTTGAAAGTCATAAAATTTTAATGACACATATTATAACGACCCCCTGAAAATAATCATCTAAGGGTGTTAAAAACGAACATTAAAAGCGTCTTTTGTAGTAGTGAGAGTATAATTAACAGAAAGAAGTAGCAAATTAATTTGTTCTCGAAGGGGTGGGATAAAAAAAAAACAAAAGTCATCAGCACTTGAAATTGAGAAAATCAACATCACTACGGTGGAAAAGGAAAATAATTTGATTGCCAATGAAAAAGTAGAGAAGCCTGCGGGATTGAATAACGGAGAAGAAAAATATGAAGGTAATCTTTATAGATTGAAGACTTAATTTTGGTGTATACTCTGGTATGCTTGGAAAATTGGAGTGTTCTCCCCTAGTTCTAGCTTTGCATAGAGAGTGTTTATCTACCGAATGGAAGTGTCTAGCACTAGTGGATTGTAGTCTATAGTGATTTGCCTCTTCGATTTGGTGCTGGAAATAGAAGGAACATGTCGCCCTCACTTAAGTTCAGTCTCACAGGGCCCAAGCTTTATGTTAATGCTACAAAGCTAATCAATTAGGGAGAGGCATGTGGTACGCTGATATCTCATTCTATAGTATAATTGCTAAGAAATGTCTCTCTGAAATGCTCCCTCCAGTTCTTAATATAAGACCTAGTTACCTAATTTGATTAGATTAAGGAATTTTGTTAAGTTAGTTAATATGATATGTTTTTTTTTTAAACACCCTAATTATCTTCTTTATCCCTCCATTTCTCTTGATTATTGTTGAAAGAGCATCAATAGGGTTAAATTAGAAAAAGAATGACAAATATGAAAAATAAGTATTATATTTAAGACTAAGATCAACTCCTTAATTATGGCCTACATTAAGGATCAGAGGAGTAACCCTTTTGTTATTTTCTTTTAACTTGGCAGAGGCATTAAAAGAACAACTACCTCCAATCTTAAATATAAGAGCTAATTGACTATTTTTATAAAATGATATATAATTTAATGATATATAACATATGATATGATTAAGTAATTTATTGAGTTTCCTTAATAGTTCCAAAAAAAAAAGCAACTAGATCTCATATGAAGGATTAGAGGCAATACTAAATAACTAAATATTCATTTTGAAAGCATGTTTTTTAGTTAGTTATAGATTTTGGCATTACTTCATTATTTGATGTGTCACAACAAAGGGTCTATGGATAGTACAAAATTTTTTTTTTCAAGTTATCAAAAAATACCTACACTCATTGACTTGGATTTTTCCTGTTGTTTGATAAACAATTACTAGTTGTCATTTACAACCAATATATGAAAGACCAAAACACTTCATTGTACTTTGTTCTACATTTTGAAGGTTGACTTAGAATCGACTGGTAATGAGTATATCAATTAATTAATTAATGGGAAATCAACATAAAGTTCAATCAAAATCAATTAACACATAATCATCGATGCCATTGTTGCTATTCAACTTATTCATGATGCATAAGACGCTTACAAATTTGATGTTGTTAAAAAATTAATTCCAAAACAAGGCATTTCCAAAACATAAGAATAGGATAGAAGAGAAAAAGAAAAATGTAAGTATCACTTTTATTAGTTTACAACTCCTTTTCTGCCAATGTCTAATTCCAAATTGTATAAAGTTAAGTGAAGAAAATGAGTGGATTCTAGGGTTCATACAGTTGAAGTCTACAATGTTAAAAAGAAACATGAAACATGTAGAAATCTAAATCAATATAATCGACTTGGAAAATTTCAAATTTCATATACATTATATATTATTACAACATATATACAGAATCACTTCAATTTACTTTATTACTTGTTACAAAAAGCAAAAACAACAACATAAGGTTAAGGAAATAGTAGCTAAAATTTGATTTAACAATTATTTAACTAGTGGTATTTGTAGTACGTATTTCCATAAACAAAGCCTTGATGTTTTTCAATGATACTACAACATCTGTCATAGTACATCGTGCCTCTGGCAAGTCAATGCAACAATTTAATGCTAACTGAAAAATTGATGATATATGAGCTAATATATTATCAGTATTTTGAGTTTCACAGTGCAGCAAATTGGTATCTATAATGTTATTGATTGAATTTGGTGTTGATTTGCTCACCCAATCTTTCAATGTTAGTCCTTGAACAAACATCTCATCTGTTGGCTTCTTCCTTGTAAACATTTCCATAAGCAAAATCCCATAACTAAACACATCTGCTTTGGTAGAAACAACTCCATTCGATCCATACTCTATATTTCATATAGAATTATTAGTATACAAGTCTTTATCTCAAAAACATAACATAAGTTTTGTTATTAAACTTTTCTTTTGTATCATCACTTACATTTCTTATACATGATGTAAAATATTTGCTAAAAATTGGATAATGTAAAATTTTATAAATCACAACAAACAAAAAAATATAGAAATAAATCTAAAATATTATTATTAAATCATTACCTGGTGCCGTATAGCCAATTGTAGCCAAAGTTTTGGTATAGATTTCCAATTGCCTTTCACTAAACAATTTTGAAATACCGAAATCACTAAGATGAGCCACCATATCTTTGTCCAACAAAACATTGCTCGGTTTGACATCACAGTGAACAACTAGTGTAGGAGAACCGTGATGAAGATACTCCAAAGCAAATGCCACATCAATCATTATATTCAACCTTTGCAAGACATCTAAATAATAGTTATGAGAGTACAACCATCTATCAAGGCTCCCATTTTCCAAGAATTCCATTATTAGAGATTTGAAATGATCATTTGAGCAACTACTAATTATCTTGATGAGATTGCGATGGCGTAAATTGCGCATGGCATCACATTCAATATCAAAACTTCTTGATGCTTCTTCCATGTCTAAGTTAAATACTTTGACAGCAACTATCTCTTCATTCAAAAGAGTTGCTTTGTATACTGATCCAAAATTTCCAGAGCCAAGAAGATTACTTTCATCAAATCCATTAGTTCCTTGTAGAAGCTCATAATAAGATATCCTGGTTCGTGTATCTAGCTTGACTAGATTGGTCCTTGTTGAATAATTATCATCATATCTCTTATGCTTTAGAAAGACAATGCCTAAGACAATCAAAATGGCAACCGTGATAGGCAATAAGAATTTTACAATCAACATCACTTTATTTGATATGTTCTTGTTTCCTTTCCTACATGGTTGGACTTGTAGTTGTGATTTCCCACACAGATCTTTATTCATCATAAAAGATTCCACAGTAAAATTTGAAAAAGGGCCACCATTTGGAATTTCTCCATACAATAAATTGTAGGAAAGATTAATGTATTTAAGATAGAGTAATGACTCAAAGGACTTTGGAATCATGCCAGACAAATAATTATGGGAGAGATCCATGGACTCTATGCTTATCATGCTGCTAAGTGATTCAGGAATAGGCCCTTGTAATTTGTTTTGTGCTAAAGATAGAGTTAGCAAAGTTTGCAGGTCACCCATGGTTGCAGGGATGCTTCCTGAAATTTGATTGTTTGACAAGTTCAATAATGTAATTGCTCTCAAGTTTGATACCTTTGGTGAAATCATTCCACTCAGTGCATTGGAAGATATGTCTAGATGCAAAATATCTTGGAGACTCCAAAGTGAACCAGGTATATGAGAAATCAACTTGTTAGAGCCACTACTACAAAAATGAGATATCACTACCCTAAAAAACGTCCTTATTTAAAAATAGGAAGTAAAAAATGAAGGCAGTGGCATTCTTGTAAATATATAGAGTAAAAATCCTTTAGGCGTGAATTTAGGCGACCTGAATAGAATTCAGGTCGCCAAAATTTGAATTTAGGCGACCTGAATTCAATTCAGGTCGCCTAAAAGATTCTTTAGACAACCTAAATACTATTCAGGTCGTCTAAAATTCACTTTAGACAACCTAAATACAATTTAGGTAGTCTAAAATGAAATTTTTGGCGCCATTTCAGATAATTTTGGCTCCAAAATTCTTTTGAAAATGAGACTTTAGACAACCTAAATAGTATTCAGGTTGTCTAAAATTGACTTTAGACAACCTAAATACAATTTAGGTAGTCTAAAATGAAATTTTTGGCATTTCAGATTTTTTTGCTCTAAAATTCTTTTGAAAATGAGACTTTAGACAACCTAAATTGTATTCAGGTCGTCTAAAATTGACTTTAGACAACCTAAATACTATTTAGGTAGTCTAAAATGAAATTTTTGGCATTTCAGATTTTTTTGGCTCCAAAATTCTTTTGAAAATGAGACTTTAGACAACCTTAATGGTATTCAGGTCGTCTAAAATTGATTTTAGACAACCTAAATAGTATTCAGGTCGTTTAAAATTGAATTTAGACAACCTAAATACAATTTAGGTAGTTTAAAATGAAATTTTTGGCACCATTTCAGATATTTTTGGCTCCAAAATTCTTTTGAAAATGAGACTTTAGACAACCTAAATAGTATTCAGGTTGTCTAAAATTGACTTTAGACAACCTAAATACAATTCAGGTCGTCTAAAATGAAATTTTTGGCGCCATTTCAGATTTTTTTGGCTCCAAAATTCTTTTGAAAATGAGACTTTAGACAACCTTAATAGTATTCAGGTCGTCTAAAATTGATTTTAGACAACCTAAATAGTATTCAGGTCGTCTAAAATTGACTTTAGACAACCTAAATATAATTTAGGTAGTCTAAAATGAAATTTTTTAATTTCATTTATGCCTTCTCTCCTCTGCACACTATTTAATTCCCCCACATGCGCCCTTCACTTCTCATTTTCGATCTACACATACTATACGCCTTCCTCTTCTTTCCTCTACACCCCATCTTCTCTGTCAATCTATTCCTACTCCTTCAACACTCTTCGATCTGGCTAGACAAGAAGATGGCGGCGAGGAGACCGAGCAACAAGATGCTAGAATCTGCATTCAGAATAAAAGTCACCATCGATTTCATCCAAAACACTGCCGCCAGTAAGTGTGTTTCCAGATCTGACTCTTGTTGATTTTTTAGATCTGAGAGGGCACTAATTTTTGCAAATCTGGAAATCTCCTAAACCAAGACGATATTATGAACACCAAGTCTCTTGCAGATCTGAAATTAATCTGTTTTTTGCATTATTGTTCCTTATTCCTTCTATTTTAGGGGATTAGAATGTGAGTTATTAGTTACTTGTTAGGTTTTTTTTTCCTTTTTTTCATTGTATCTTCCTTATTTTCTCTGTTTCGATTACTCTCTTTTTGTTCTTTTCTTGTTCTTGTTCTTGTTCTTGCTGGTTCTGGAATTTAATTTTTGATTTGTTCGTGGCCAACCTCATGGGTTTTTTTTTAAAAAAAAAAAAGCAGTAAGACGACCTGAATTTAATTCAGGTAGTCTAATGTAATACAAAAGACTACCTGAATAAAATTCAGGTAGTCTTTTGTATTACATTAGACTACCTGAATTAAATTCAGGTAGTCTTTTGTATTACATTAGACTACCTGAATTAAATTCAGGTAGTCTTTTGTAAGCAGTAAGACGACCTGAATTTAATTCAGGTAGTCTTTTGACTTACATTAGACTACCTGAATTAAATTCAGGTAGTCTTTTGTATTACATTAGACTACCTGAATTTAATTCAGGTAGTCTTTTGTAAGACGACCTGAATTTAGTTCAGGTCGTCTTACATTAGACTACCTGAATTAAATTCAGGTAGTCCAAACTATTTTTTTTTACTACCCCTCACGAGACGTCCTTTAAAAAAAGGACGTTAAATGGGTCAAATTCAGGTCGTTTTTTATGTTTTTTGTAGTAGTGAGCTAAAATCCAACTTCCGTAGAGAAGTATTCTCGAGGCATCCTGGTATTATATCCGAAAACATGTTGTTGGCAAGATACAACTCACTTAGACTTTTGAGTTGGCAAAGCTCATTTGTAATGGACCCATGCAACATGTTGTTGGCGAGATCTAAACGTTGAAGGCTCTGTAATTTATTAATTGTATTTGGAATGAACCCAGTAAAATCATTATCATTTAGAACTAAATCCATCATGTTTGTAAAATTTCCAAGTATATTGGGTACAACTCCATCAAATTTATTCAATGACAACTCTAAGGAAATGAGCTTAGATGCATTTGATAAGTTGTTCGGAATTGGTCCAGTTAGTTCATTCTGCGCCAGCCGTAATTTCTTCAAGTTGGGAAGGTTAATTCCTAAATATGATGGGAGAAGGCCAGAGAGGAAATTACCACTAAGGTACAAGATTGTCAATGTGGAAATGTTGAATATATTGGGAGGAATAGGTCCACTCAAGTTGTTTTCTCCCAATACTAAGATTTCAAGCTTAACGAGATTCCCTATATCCTTCGGTATAAAACCTGGAAACAACAAAAATTGAATGAACTCGTGAAAAGAAACAAAAACAAGTGATTATGGTGCGTGAAGATGACACATGAAACTACATGTATCTTACTGGTGGGTGTTTGGAAAAATCACTCTTGCTCTTTATATGGCATCTCCTCTTACATTTAAACTTTGTACTACTTAAAATAAGTTAACGTTTAATGATCAACTCTAACACATTTAGTTTATCAGTTCTGTGCATGCCTTTTGGGTACAAAACCTTGACATAGAAAAAAATGATGGAAATCATTACTTTTATACAACTCAGATATGAATATATATATATATATACACACACACAAATAAATCTCTTTTTATTATCTTCTAGAGTCTCTAAAATTATTAAAATGAAAAACTAGGAAAATCATAAACGACCTTGAAATGCCTCGGTTATATAAGATTTATTTAAAGTTACAATTTTATGTGTTCTAATTATTTAATAAGATATAAATAAATTTGTGAAAAAAAAGAAACAATTTAAAAAAGAAAATAAAATAGGGAAAGGATGTATTCTTTGATAAAAGGGAGAATATTAGGTAAAATGTGTAATTTAAAAGATATGCCTGAAATTTGAATATTTGTGTGTTGATTAATGCATGCATGAATGTTAGAAAGGGGGAAAGCTAATTTCTTCTGACAATCAAATTGCTTACCTTCCAGTATTTGCATGTGAGTACGTGAAGTTTGACTCTCTTTTTTTTTTTTCATTGCCAGTTAATCATGTTTTCCGTAAAGCATTAAACCACATTTTTGGGTATACTTTGCTCAAATTTTCCCAAACAAAATTTCCCCATCATATATCACGGGTCCACATGTAATTACACACACGCGCACATACATATTTTCTCTCTCCTTCATGCAATTTATTTCTTATGAATAATATTTAATATAAAAAATTAAATTAAATTTTTTAGGTGACAAATAAAATCTTAAGAAAACAGTACCGTCATAAAACATGTGGGCTCTTTAATTATATTCTACAAATATTATGTGGTTGCATTTGTTCATAATCTGTGCTATCTTTGTTATTTTAATTAGGTTTGTAATCACAAGCCATACATAAGCTCCATTGTATGTGAATGAAAATATGAATAAAATTTTGAAAAATAAAATCTCAAATTTAGAGAATAATATTAAAAAGAAAAGAAAACAACATAAATACGTGCATACCTGTAAATGAGTTATAAGCCAAATATAATCCTTTCAAAGAAGTGCAGTTAGTTATTGATTGTGGAATACTTCCCTCTAATTGATTATAATTAACTGCGAAGACTTCAAGTAAAGGGAGTTGATGGCATATGTCTTCTGGCAATTTTCCCTTTAAATGATTGATGACAAAACTGACTTTTCTCAAAGAAGGCATGTTCCAAATAAATGAAGGAATTTCACCTATAAATAAATACAAAACATTTGTTAATTAGTTAGTAGTAAAACTGTGAATTTCCTAAATTCACAAAAAAAAATGTATAAAAATAAATGGAATTTTGTTAATTAGAGGCCTTAAATCAATGGGAAAAAATTTATTTTTGTTTGAAAATAAATACAAATATAACATATAGAAGGGGCTATTAACTCTTGTACAGGGGCTAATAGTGCCTACAGAGCAAAGTCACAAAGGCTATTGGATGGTACTCACAGAGAAAAATTAAAGAATTATTTCAATAAAAAAGGTATTAAAATTAGAGGGAAAGTATAAGCACCAGCAAAATGTTTTCCTTTAAGAAAGAGAAACTAAAAAAACATGACATTGGAAACAAATTCCAGGACCATTTTCTTTTCTAAAGTGTATAATTACCCAATAATATTCAAAATGGGAGCTCAACAATTCCAAGACCTTTAAATATGTAATGATATTAAGATATATCCACGGTCCTACATTTTTCTTCAATTTTAAATGTTTATTGGTATTTTTATACCTCTAAAAAGCATATATTGTTGGACATATTTTTCGCAAAAGTTTAAGGTATTTTTGCACCTTAACCTTTATGCTGTTCCATCTTTTGATGATTTCTTAAACAACTTATGGCCCATCCACATACCTAGAAATGTTTTCAGCTACAACCTCTGGAGGTTGGTCAAAAATAATCACGTTGGTAAAAAATATTCACTTTAGGATTAAAAGAAACCATCACGTTGTATTCACAAAATATTCTTGAAAAATTATTAGTATTCACTAATGTCTTGTGAAATACTGGAATAGAATTGAAGACAATCACATAATTAAAACTGTTACCTTGTAAGTTGCTATTGTCAAGATATAAAATCTGGAGGTTGGTCAAATTTTCAATATCACTTGGTATACTTCCTCCATAGAATTTGTTATCACCCAATTGTAACTCTACTAATTCTTTGCAATGACGCCAAATGGAGGGTATTTTGCCAGACAAATCATTTCCATCCACATAAAATAATTCAAGTTTTGGAAGTCCAGAACACAGATTTGTTGGGAGACTACCAGATAATTGATTTGTTGAAAGATCAATCTTTTGCAGTACTGAATTGTTAAATAAAGAAGATGAAATAGAACCAGCAAGTTGATTCCATGCAAGATACAAAACCTTTAGTTGTGAAAGATCACCAATCTCTTTTGGGATGCCTCCTTCAATATTGGGAGTGGAAAAGAAAGTTATGTCAATAACAATGTTCTTTACGTACCACAAGTTATTATGTAGATTAGATCAATTTCTTTTTTAGGGAAAAAAAAACACGTGCAATAAGAGTTGCACATTTTTTAGAAAAAATAACAATATACTCTAAATGAGAAAACACAACGAAAACTATTATTTTCAATAAGTTATAGCCCTTTTTGATTCAGGTGGACTAATAACCATAGATTAAATCAATTAATTTTGTGTTTGGTTGAAAATTTTGAATTCGTGATGATTAAATTAAAAGTAAGAGGTGCATTGAAATCCAATAGGCCATCTTTTCATCATTCGTACCAAAACATCAGTTGTTGGGATATTCCCAGAAAAATTCTTTCTGTTTACTCTAAAAGTTTTTAAAAATAATAATTACTAATAAATAATAAAATTAAAATATGATTTAAAATATCCAAACAAAAATTAAATATAAGAGTAAATACCCTATTTGGTCCCTAAAAAAATCACGGACCCCTTTTTGGTCTCTCAGTAAAAATAACTCATCCTGTAGTCCTTGACCACATTTGGGACACTTCACTGCATGTATTCTCTTCAACCTGGAAGGACTAACGTGGACGGTTTTTGGATTTTACAGGGACTACAAGATGAGTCATTTTTACTGAGGGACCAAAAAGGGGTCTGTGATTTTTTTCAATGACTAAATAGGATATTTACTCTAAATATAATCATGAGATGTTCTATCTTGCTCGGGGTATAAACAAAAATTCTTTCATGTTTGTTTGTATTGGTGATTGAGAAATTAATTTTTGAAATCAATGGCGGATAAGTTTTCCCCTACTTGACTGAGGCATAAAAAGAGGAGAAAATAGGGAGTGAGACCAACATGGAGGGATTTCAAAAATATTTTTAATATTTTTATTTTTTAGTCTTTATAAAACCTTTGAAATAATAAAAAAATAAGAAAAATCAGAATTTACACTTTTGTGAAATTACTAGTAAATTTCTAAGGGATAAATTTTTTTATACTATAATTATTCAATAAATATTTAATCTGAAAATTAAAATAAATTTTTAGAGACAACTAATATCTTAAGAAAACAGTACTGTCAAAAAACACGTGGGCTCTTCAATTATATTCGACAAATATTATGTGGTTGTTTTTGTTCATAATCTGAGCAAAATTTGTTGTTTTAGGTGTGTAATCACACGCTATACATAATCTCCATTGTATGCGAACGAAAATACGAATAAAATGTTGAAAAATAAAATCTCAATTTTAGAGAAAAATATTTAAAAAAAGGAAAAAAAAAAAGGAAAAGAAAAGAAAACATACAACTACATACATACCTGTAAATGAGTTACCACTCAAATATAATTCTTTCAAAGAAGTGCAGTTAGCTATTGATTGTGGAATGCTTCCTTCTAAATGGTTGTCAATAACTCGCAAGGCTTCAAGTAAAGGGAGTTGATGGCATATTTCATCTGACAATTTTCCCTCGAAATGATTGTTGTCAAAGTTGAGTATTCTCAAAGAAGGCATGTTCCAAATAAATGGAGGAATTTCACCTATGAATAAATATGAAATATTTTTTAATTAGTTAGTAGTAAGACTATGAATTTCCTAAATTCACAAACAAACATATAAAAATACATGGAATTTTGTTAATTAGTGGCCTTAAATCAATGGGAAAAAATAATTTTTTGTTAGAAAGCAAGTTAAAAGGGACTCTTCACTATTCTGATATCCATTGCCAACTGGACATTAAAATTCACCTATTACAGTGTACAACCAAATTATTTGTATTTTGCATTAAATTTATGTAATATTTACAAGAATCTAACTTTGAAATCTGACGAGAAATTTATAATAGGCAAAAAAGGCTGGAATTTTAGTTTCTATTTATGGAATTAAAATACTTTCAGCTTACACATTCTGGATTTAAAGTAGTATAAGTAATAACTGAATTTTTGCAAAAGCCGTGAGTGCCACAACGTAACTTTTCATAGCGAAAAATTCAACGTTATTGGTTAAAAGTAATTTTAGTTAAAAATATCCTCAAGAAATATGTGTGTGTGTGAAGCATAAATATTAAATGGAAAAGTTTGTGAAAGCATAAAAATTAAGAGATGGATAGTCGGAGTATAATTCATATTGGAAGATTTCGTTCCATTGTCGATTGATATTGGAAGACTACCATTCAAATTGTTTTTACCGAAATCTACAACTCTTAAAGTAGAAATGCTGAACAGAGATGATGGAATTTCACCTTTTCAATTTAAAAGCGTACAAAATATAAGTTTTATTAAAGTTAGCTAATAATTAAAGGCTTTGGTATTAATCTTTAATATTAAACTAATATATAAGTACATCCATTATGAAAAGAATTAAAAAAGATATAAGAATAGAACGAAAATTATAGGTACATACTGAGCGCCACCTTTTTCTTCTTTTTAGTTTATTTTATAAAATTACAATTTATATATATTAAACGAAAATTATACCCTTGCATTAGTAGGGATAAGAAAACAACTGATCAAGGATTACCTAATATATCACAAATATCATAAGAAGAAAAAACCTATAAATACAAATATAACATGTAGAAGGGGCTATTAACTCTTGTACTGGGGCTAGTAGTGCCTACAGAGCAAAGTCACAAAGGCTATTGGTACTCACAGAGAAAAATTAAAGAATTAATTCAAGAAAAAAGGTATTAAAATTAAAGGGAAAGTATAAGTACCAGCAAAATGTTTTCCTTTAAAAAAGAGAAACTACAGGACCATTTTCTTTTCTAAAGTGTATAATTACCCAATAATATTCAAAATGGGAGCTCAACAATTCCAAGACCTTTAAATATGTAATGGTATTAAGATATATCTACCGTCCTACATTTTTCTTCAATTTTAAATATTTATGGGTATTTTTATACCTCTAAAAAGCATATATTGTTGGACATATTTTTCACAAAAGTTTAAGGTATTTTTGCACCTTAACCTTTATGTTGTTTCACTTGATCCTCACTTATGGCCCATCCACATACCTGGAAATGTTTTCAGCTACAACCTCTGGAGGTTGGTCAAAAATAATCACGTTGGTAAAAAATATTCACTTTAGGATTAAAAGAAACCATCACGTTGTATTCAAGACAATCACATAATTGAATTTGTTGAAAGATCAATTTCTTGCAGTAAGCTATAGCCCTTTTTGATTCGGGTGAACTAATAACCATAGATTAAATCAATTAATTTTGTGTTTGGTTGAAAAATTTGAATTCATGATGATTAAATTAAAAGTAAGCGGTGCACTGAAATCCAATTGGCCATTGCTTTTCATCATTCGTACCAAAACATCAGTTGTTGGGATATTCCCAGAAAAATTCGTTCAATTTACCCTAAAAAGTTTTTAAAAATAATAATAGCAATTATAATTAAAATATGATTTAAAATATCCAAACAAAAATTAAATATAATCATGAGATGTTCTATCTTGCTCAGGGTATAAACAAAAATTCTTTCATGTTTGTTTGTATTGGTGATTGAGAAATTAATTTTTGAAATCAATGACGGATAAGTTTTCCCCTACTTGACTGAGGCATAAAAAGAGGAGAAAATAGGGTGTGAGACCAACATGGAGGGATTTTAAGAGGACAACTTTGTTCCACATGCTCCCCCTCTTCCACCTTCATCATCTTAACATGAGATAAGGGTGTTATTGTCATTATATCATTTGCTTATTTTCTTCCTCTATATTTCTTCTATCCATCCAAAGCACAAAGAGTAAATAGCATTATCTTTTCAATTTTCTATTCTCTTCATTTTCTTTCTTTATATTGTATTTCCTCCCATATTTTCTCTTCATCAAGCAAAGAATTAATGTTTGCTGTTGATTATTTTATTATATAAAGACAACTTTACTAAATGAAGACAAAAAGTTACTTAAAAAAGGCCTCCACAAAAGACCATGGACTTGGACAGAATAAAACGAAAAGAGAAACCTCTATTAAACTATATTGAGCGCGTTTTTCTTCTTCTTTTATTTATTTATAAAATTACAATTTATATATATTAAACGAAAATTATAGTCTTGCATTAGTAAGGATAAGAACACAACTCTTAAAATTAGAATTAATGTTTGCATTGATTGAGTTGAACATATAAGACTTCGTAGAATTTTTACTCTTAAAAGTAATTTTAACTCTCAAGAAATATGTGTGTGTGTGAAGCATAAATATTAAATGCAAAAGATTATGAAAGCACAAAATTTAAGAGATGGGTAGACGGAGTATACCTATAAAGGAGTTGTATGAAAGATATAATTCTTCCAACCCCGTTCCATTGTCGAGTGATGTTGGAAGAATACCATTCAAATTGTTTTGAGTGAAATCTACAATTCTTAAAGTAGATATGCTGAACAATGACGATGGAATTTCACCTGTTCAATTTAAAAGCATACAAGTATGTACAAGTACATTCATCATGAAAAGAATAAAAAAAAATATAATAATAAAACAAAACAAGAAAGCTCTATTAAACCATATTGACTGCCTTCTTCTTCTTCTTTTATTTTATAAAATTACAATTTATATCTATTAAACAAAAATTATAGTCTTGCATTAGTAAGGATAAGAACACAACTCATTAAGTGATTGCCTAATATCTCACAAATATCATAAGAAGAAAAAACCTATAAATACAAATATAACATGTAGAAGTTAACAAAAATTGTTACACCATACATATGTTTGTATTATCAATTTTCTAGTACTAGTAAATAATAGTTTCTACTTTTTATGATATATTTACTTTACATGTCATAAGTTAATATATACAAGATACAAATTCATACTTTAATTTCTAAATCATTTAAGACTGGCTCATTTTGAGAAATAACACTAATATACTTTAAAAGAAAAATATAGAATTAAAATTCTTTTAAAAAAGCTACGACCCTTAAATGTTATTATAAATTATTTTTCAGGTAAGGCATGTTTTTCTCATGATCCATGGGAAATTATTTGACTAATAGTTATGATGGAATGTCTATATCAAAGAAGAAAAAACCATTTTGCATGTATCTATACTGTGGTTTAAATTTTAATTTGATACTTGTACCTTTTTTCCCCTTAATATAATGAATCATTTAACTTTGCTCTTTTAGCACTAGTAACTCTCTTATAGGGGCTAATAGTGGTTACAGAGCACAACATAGAAAAATTAAGGAATTAATTCAATAAAAAAAGGTAATAAAAATTAAATGAAAAGTATAAGTACCCCTAAAAGGCATATAGTGTTGGACATACTTTTCATAAAAGCTCAAGGGTATTTTTACACATTAAGCTTTATGTTTTTGGGAAATTTCCAAAAAAATACTACTTAAATTTTAAAATCCTAAATAGGTGTTTCCCAATCAAATGAGTTGTCATTTGCTTTACTGTTATTGTTAATCCTATTATTGTTATTGTCAATAGGATTTTGAAGTTCAAATGGTATTTTTCTATCATTTTCCCAATAATTTTTTCTTCATCTTTTGAACATTTTTTAAACAACTTTTGCACTATTTGTTTGTATTGGTGATTGAGAAATTAATTTTTGGAGGGGACTATGGTGAGTCATTTACCCCTTGTTTGCCAGATTGAGAGATAAAGAGGGATAAAGAGGGGATTTTATGGGGGCAACTTTGTTCGGCATGCTTCCCTGTTCCACCATCACCAACTTCGCTTGAGATAAGAGTATTATTGTCATTATATCATTTACTTAATTATTTGTTTCCTCTATATTTTCTGCTATCCATCTAATAAAGCACAAAGAGTAAATAACATTATCTTTTCAGTTTTCTCTTCTCTTCTTTTTGTTTCTTTATATTTTATTTCCATCTATATTTTCTCTTCATCCAAGTAAAGAATTAATGTTGGCTGTTGATTATTTTATTTTATTTTTTTTGATACAAGACGATTTGGGAGGGGGGATCGAACCCAGGACCGGGAGGGGGGAAATTAATCCCAATACCACTGTACTAGTAATAGTGCTGGTCTGTTGATTATTTTATTATATAAAGACAACTTTACTAAATGAAGATAAAAAGTTACATAAAAAAGACCTCCAGAAAAAACCATGGACTTGGACAGAATATGGAGGCCCAATTACGTATTTCAAATAGTACACGAAGAAGAATCCCAAACAATTTGCTGACGAGTATTTGATTTTTGCATAAGCTTCTATTTAAGTGTGTCTCGAAAATTTTGTTTGATGTCTGAGAAAAAGATTAATAGTGCGAAGCATGTTATTTTATATTCAGAAAACGTTTCTTGGTTGATCAGGAGGGATGTGGTGAGAAGATATTGTTTCATGCAAGTGGATGAATAGGGAAGGTATTTAGGGATGCCCCTGCAGCATGGCAGATCAAAGAAGCGTTTTATAATAACAATGGCAAAGTCTATCTCATAATTAAAACTCTTACCTTGTAAGTTGCTGTAGCTCAGATATAAATTCTGGAGGTTGGTCAAATTTACAATATCACTTGGTATACTTCCTCCGTTGAATTTGTTATCACCCAATGCTAGCTTTACTAATTCTTTGCAGTGACGCCAAATGGATGGTGTTTTGCCAGACAAATCATTTCCATCCACATAAAATAATTCAAGTTTTGGAAGTCCAAAACATAGATTTGTTGGGAGACTACCAGATAATTGATTGTTTCCAAGAGAAATCTCTTGCAGCACTGAATTATTAAATATTGATGATGGTATAGAACCAACAAGTTGATTCACACCAAGATACAGTATCTTCAGTTGTGAAAGATGGCCAATCTCATTTGGTATGCCTCCTTCAAAAATGAGGGAGTAATAAAAAAAGGTAATATCAATAACAATTCTTTACACATCATAAGTTATTATATATATGAGATAACAATTCTTTACGCGCATGTAATAAGACTTTCACATGTTTAAGAAATAACACAAATATGCTCTAAATGATAAAACTCAACAACTACTATTTTCAGTTGGCCGGTTATGTATTTGGTTGAGAGAGTTGGATGGATTAATGACAATTAAAACTAAGAGGCACGTTGAAAGCCACTTTGCTAAATACAAATATAACATGTAGAAGGGGCTATTAAAATTGTTTTGATTGAAAGACTACCATTCAAATTGTTTTGATTGAAATCTACAACTCTTAAAGTTGAAATCCTAAACAGAGATGATGGAATTTCACCTAAAAGCGTACTAATTAAAGGCTTTGGTATTGATCTTTAATATTAAACTAATATATAGGTACATCCATTATGAAAAGAATAAAAAAAGATATAAGAATAGAACGAAAATTATAGGTACATACTGAGTGCCACCTTCTTCTTCTTTTTATTTTATTTTATAAAATTACAATTTATATATATTAAACGAAAATTATAGCCTTGCATTAGTAGGGCTAAGAACATAACTGATTAAGTGATTACCTAATATATCACAAATATCATACGAAGAAAAAAAAACCTATAAATACAAATATAACATGTAGTAGGGGCTATTAACTCTTGTACAGGGGCTAATATTGCATACAGAGCAAAGTCACAAAGGCTATTGGTACTCACAGAGAAAAATTAAAGAATGAATTCAAAATGTTTTCCTTTAAGAAAGAGAAACTAAGAAAACATGACATTGGAAACAAATTCCAGGACCATTTTCTTTTCTAAAGTGTATAATATAATTACCCAATAATATTCAAAATGGGAGCTCAACAATTCCAAGACCTTTAAATATGTAATGGTATTAAGATATATTCAACGGTCCTTCTAAAAAGCATATGTTGTTGAACATATTTTTCGTGAAAGCTTAAGGTATTTTTACACCTTAACCCTTATGTTGTTCCATCTTTTGATGATTTCTTAAACAATATAATTTATGGCCCATCCACACACATGGAGATGTTTTCAGCTATAACCTCTAGAGGTTGGTCAAAAATAATCACGTTGGTAAAAGATATTCACTTTAGGATTAAAAGAAACCATCACGTTGTATTCAAAAACAATCTAGAAAAATTATTAGTATTCACTAATGTCTCGTGTAATACTGGAATAGAATTGAAGACAATCACATAATTAAAACTGTTACCTTGTAAGTTGCTATTGCCAAGATATAAAATCTGGAGGTTGGTCAAATTTACAATATCACTTGGTATACTTCCTCCATTGAATTTGTTATCACCCAATTGTAACTCTATTAATTCTTTGCAGTAACATCGAATGGATGGTATTTTGCCAAACAAATCATTTCCATTCACATAAAATAATTCAAGTTTATTGGGAGACTACCAAATAAATTATTTGTTGAAAGATCAATATCTTGCAGTAAGCTATAGCCCTTTTTGATTCGGGTGAACTAATAACCATAGATTAAATCAATTAATTTTGTGTTTGGTTGAAAAATTTGAATTCATGATGATTAAATTAAAAGTAAGCGGTGCACTGAAATCCAATTGGCCATTGCTTTTCATCATTCGTACCAAAACATCAGTTGTTCCAGAAAAATTCTTTCTGTTTCCCTAAAAAGTTTTTAAAAATAATAATTGCAAATAAATAATAAATTTAAAATATGATTTAAAATATCCAAACAAAAATTAAATATAATCATGAGATGTTCTATCTTGCTCGGGGTATAAGCAAAAGTTCTTTCATGTTTGTTTGTATTGGTGATTGAGAAATTAATTTTTGAAATCAATGACGGATAAGTTTTCCCCTACTTGACTGAGGCATAAAAAGAGGAGAAAATAGGGTGTGAGACCAACATGGAGGGATTTTTAAGATCACAACTTTGTTCCACATGCTCCCCCTCTTCCGCCTCCATCATCTTAACATGAGATAAGGGTGTTATTGTCATTATATCATTTGCTTATTTTCTTTCCTCTATACTTCTTCTATCCATCCAAAGCACAAAGAGTATAATACCCCAAGATTTGTATTCCTTTTAAACATGATATTTTGGCCATTAGGACTTATTGAAAATAGGAGAGTATGTTGTCTCCAAAATAGTATTGTATTTAATCTATCTCTTGAATAAGTTTTCGGTAGGATTTAATAGGGCAAAATCCAACTCCCTAAATTTTGATAGGGGTCATAAAATATTGTAAAATGCCACAAAAACCCCTAAACCAATTAAATGGAATTTCCAACAATTAAAGAATAATTAAATCTACACTTAAGGATATATTGACATATAACTCATATATTGTCAAAAATAAGCCGTAAAAGAGTATGAAAAGGTTTAAAATAATTAGAGGGCACTAAAAATAATTATTGGACACCAACAATTAATCTAAATTGAATTAACATTCATAATTAATTTAATGTCAAAATATTAACAAACAATTTGAAATATATTGGCTAAATTCTATATTAAAGCTTAACAAGGGATCAATAATTGGATTTAGTAGGATCATAATTGAGTTGGTAATCAATTAAATTATTACAAACTAAACCTAATTAAGCTAAATCAAATAGTAAACAAGAAGGATTTAATTAAGGGCTTTTTGTCACAATAAATCACCATTGGACCCATTTTTTTTTGTAACCCAACAATTGCCAAACAAAACAATAAAGCCCAAAGTAAAATTAAAACAAAAAAATCCAGAAGGGGGACGGTTTTTATTGAGTCTTGGAGGCCAAGGAAGAATTCAACCACATGTGTCAAATGTGGTCAAAAGCTTGTAGGAGAAGAATCACTATTCATTACTTGAACCCCAAGACTTGAAAATCCTATAAATAGGGACCTTGCCTTCCCTCATTTCTCACACCAAGAGCAAAGTAACATCTGAATATTGAGAGGAGTGAAAGAGGGTTGGAAGAAGCTTGAAGGAGTTCAAGCATTAGGTAAGCAAGTTCTTGAGTTTTGAGTCTTAAATTCTTAGTTATTTAGTAGTTTGATCTTTAGATCTTCTAGATATAGTTGTTTTTATGTTATTCTGAGTTTAAAAATGGTTTTATTTCGAAAAATTGATGAAGAAAGTGGTTTAGCAAAGTTCTTGGTGGAAGAACACCGAAATAACGAAGTTCTGGCGAAATTCGTCGGTTAGGCGATTTCTGAGTTAGTAACAGAAAAGCTTATAGTTCATGTTGTAAATGTCATTGAAAAATTCTCGGAAAATTCATGGTTAAAGGAGACATATAGGGCTTTCCAAATATGTAAAGAACATGTTGAAATGAGCTCTGTACAGTGAGAAAGAAATTCTCAAAGTTTATGTTGCGAAAATGCTGGAAATTCTGGGCAGAGGATGAACACGTGAAATCTGGGAGTTATTTTTGAAATCTGGGCAAAGTATGATATTTTTTCTGGAAAATAGACATCCTAAGGAGTCTGGAACATTTTACGGATCTTCGTTTCGATTTTTCTAGAATTAGTTATGATTTTTCAAAGATAGGCGAAATTCTGCCCAATATTGTTCAGCGTTTTTCCACGAATTTTGAAGAAATAAAATAATGGTTTAATATACCAAGGGTAGAATATTCAGTAGTGGCCAAAAGTATCTTTTAGGATATTATTCTTTAAATTAATAGGACGATATTGTTATGATAGGCTGACCGAAAGAACGCTGCCCAATCGATTACATACGAAATTATCAATCCAGGTACGTTCGCGTACTGTAACACTAACTCTGATGCTTATTGTATGATTGTATATGATGATTGCGCTCATCGACTAGGACTTACATACGTGGCTATGTTGATGCTTATTGTATGATTATGGTTGTGCTCATCGACTAAGACTTACATACGTGGTTATGCTACATACGTGGTTATGTTCGAATTATTGTTGTAGCATACGTGGTTATGTTACATACGTTGTTATTATCTTACATACGTGGTTATGTATTCTGTTATGAACTTTTGTTTTGATTATCATTATTACGTCATGAATATCTGTCATACATATCTTGTCATACATAAGCATGAGGTTAACCGTTACCTGAGGTTCAATGGTAATTGAACCTCAGCTCCTAATATAGCTTCAGGGTCTGGAGGACTGAGGGCCGACAACAGGAGTAAGCAGCCCGTGTGAAGATCTGGCTGGAGTGTTTTTGTTTTTGATTATATAATATTTTGAATTATTGGGATGAATGTACCACTACTATAACCAACCATGGTTAATATTTTTATACAATCATCAGTTACTCGCTCTTTTAAACTTATTCCGATGCTCTACTCTGATCAATTATTTCGAAAACGTTTTAGAAAACGGGGTGTTACAAAGAGTAAATAGCATTATCTTTTCAATTTTCTCTTCTCTTCATTTTCTTTCTTTATATTGTATTTCCTCCCATATTTTCTCTTCATCAAGCAAAGAATTAATGTTTTCTGTTGATTATTTTATTATATAAAGACAACTTTACTAAATGAAGATAAAAAGTTACTTAAAAAAGGCCTCCACAAAAGACCATGAACTTGGATAGAATAGGGAGGCCCAATTACATATTTCAAATAGGACACAAAGAAGAATCCCAAACAATCTGGAAAATTTTGTTTGATGTGTGGGCAAAAAGTTAATAGTGCGAAGTATGTTATTTTATATTCAAAAAATGTTTCTTGGTTGATCAGGAGGGATGTGTTGAGAATATATAGTTTCAAGGAATTAAGTGGATGAATAGGGAAGGGTATCTAGGGATGCCCCCAGCAGCATGGTAGATCAAAGAAGCGTTTTATGATTTTCTAGCTGGCTGGAAGGCGAAAACCTTGAGTATGGAAGGAAGAGTTACGCTAGCAAAGTCTATCTTATAATTAAAACTCTTACCTTGCAAGTTGTTGTTGCCAAGACCTAGTCGCTGGAGGTTTGTCAAATTTCCAATGTCACTTGGTATGGTTCCTTCATCGAATCTGTTGTCATCCAATTCCAACCTTACTAATTCTTTGCATTGACGCCAAATGGAGGGTATTTTGCCTGACATATTATTTTCACTCACATAAAATAATTCAGGTTTTGGTAGTCCAAAACACAGATTTGTTGAGAGATTACCAGATAATTGATTTCTTGAAAGTGAAATCTCTTGCAGCACGGAATTGTTAATTATTGATGGTGGTATAGAATCAGCAAGTTGATTCACACCAAGATACAAAATCTTCAGTTGTGAAAGATGGCCAATCTCATTTGGTATGCCTCCTTAAAAAATGAGGGAGTAAGAAAAAAGGTAATGTCAATAACAACTCTTTACATATCATAAGTTATTATATACATGAGATAACTTCATTTTTTAAGAAAAACTCATGTAATTAACAAGACTTGCACATTTTTAAGAAATAACACAAATATACTATTATTCTAGCTAAGTGATAAAACTCAACAACTATCATTTTCAAAAAGGTATAACTCTTTTAATTCGGTTCGGGTAATAACCATAGATTAAATCAGTTGTAAGGTTTACTCAATTTGATTGAGAAAGCTGGATGGATTAATGACAAGTAAAACTAAAAGGTACGTTGAAATCCAATTTGCTTTTCCTTTTAATCATTCCTATCAAAGCACCCGCTGTTGTTGAGAGAACCCCAGAAAAATTATCTTTGTCAACTCTACAACTTTTTAGAAATAATAACTATAGCAAATAATAAATTTAAAATATAGTTTAGAATATTAAAACCAAAATATAGTTTAGAATATATTTGTTGTAAGGTTTACTCAATTTGAAAAAAAAAAACCTTCAAAAATTTTAAAATTGAAAAATATTGAACATTCCTTCCAAAGACTGAACATGTGCCTTTTGATCCATCACTTCCAAAAAGGGTGTTACAACACAAGCAAAGAAATTTAAAAACAAGTGTTATAATCCAGTTCAAAATTTCCATTACAAATGGCTTTTTCCCCCCTTTAAAGAGGAAGAGAAAGAAGTTGGCAAAAATTAAGAAGAAAATTCATAAAAACACCAAAAATAAATAAAACAATTGGGACAAACCAAAATTCCTTGAGGATAAGATCATGCTAACCAAATACACAAGTTTAAAACAAAGACAAATATAAAGATTGAAAATAATCTAAAACATACCTGACAAACTATTATAAGACAAACTCAATAACTCAAGCGAAGATAAGTTGGAAATCGTGTGAGGAATGTTTCCTGATAGTTTGTTACCCGCAAGTCGTAAAATATTTAATTGCTCAAGTCTGCCCACCTCTAATGGAATTGTCCCTTCAATGAAGTTATGATTACAATCTATGATCTCCAACGATGACAGATTGAATAGAGACAATGGAATAATTCCATTAAGACTGTTATTTCGAAGATTTAGTTGCACAAGTGAAGATAAATCTCCTATCCATGTTGGAACTTGCTCATCATGAAAGTCATTGTAGCTCAAGTTGAATAGTTTCAAATTACGCAATCGAACTAAATCTTTTGGTATTTGGCCATAAAAATTGTTGTCACTGAGATCAAGTTCAACAAGAATCGAGAGATTTCCTAGCTGTGGAGATATGGAGCCCTTAAGTTCCATGCCACCAAGATTCAAGGAGTGGACCCTTCTATGACGAGTATCACATTTGACACCAGTCCAATTACATGGAGAAGAAGAGACAGACCAATTAGCTAAGAAATCATATGGATCTAAAGTGATATAAGATTTAAGGGAAAGAAGTGCAGATTTATCAGTACTGATGTTTGTCTCAGTCCAAGCTAAGGAGCCCATGAAGCAATGAAGTAAGAGTAGGAAAACAAGGAAAGAAGGTTTTCCCATTTCTAGCTTAGCATACTCATCAAAATTTCTAGTCTAAGTGATTTGAGCAATTAACACACATCTCGATTTATAGTTCTATTCCAAATAAAGTCAAATCGTACTAACAAAGTGGAGGTGCAAAAGGGCCATTTTTTAGCGGACAGTAATTAAATATATTTTTGTATCTTATTTATTTTTATAATTTGAAATCAAATCATTTTATTCTCTTATTTATTTTAAAATTTTGTCTTTATATTCTGTAGCTTTCCAATTTTACATCCAAAGAAATTTGATAAAAGTTATTACCATCTAAACACGAGTTAACAGGAATAAATATATAAATAATATTGAGGCTAATAATTTATTCAGTTTGGATTTTTTGGATAAACAAGATATTTACTCAGAAATAATTCTTCTAACTGATTATAGAATATTTTATATTTTTGTATCATCACATGTCATTTATTAAATTAATTGCTTCAAATTAATTAAGCTTAAGGTGTGAGATTGGACCTAACGAGACCAATAAAAAAAAAAAAAGGAACAACATAAAATAAGATTTTGATGTGCCTACTATCATTTTTTTAAAAAAATAAGCCTCTCTTTCTAATGCCAAGCTCATTGCAAAAACCTGGAGTTATCCACAAAAGAGGTGTACATAGAAATAATTTTGTGAAATATTTCTTGATGATAAGTAAACAATACTATCTCCAGTTAAGCTAGACGACTAATTTGAGAATATTAAATAAATTAATTAAGTTAAATATTTGTAATAAATTGGTGTTGACTTTCTTAAAATGCCCTTGTGGATTGAGGTTTAGCTCTTATTATAAGCACGAGGTAGTACCACACTTAAAACGGAGTGAAGGGAGTAATAAATTGTTTAGATTTTAGGTTTCAAGTAATTAATTAACAATTTCTTTTAATAGGAAAACTCACAATAGTCATGCTAATTTGCAAGTGATGGACTTGAAAATGTCCCATTTAGAATGTTAATAGGACAACCAAAGCTTGACTTATGTCCAAACCATATGAGAAGGAGCCTATAAGTCATCATATCACTGTCACTACGACCACCATACAAACCTTATCAACATTATCACATTTATCTATGAATCTATGGATATTGCAAAGCGATTCCAAATTAAATGAGTTTTGGAGTGTGATTGAGGGAATTTTGATAGTGACAAATGCAATCAATTCAATTGCGTGTGTTGACAAAGTTGCAACGTAAAATTGCCAAGTAGACTAGATATTTTAATATTTTCATTCCTTCAAAAAAGTCTCATTTAAATTTTTCCAAAGAAATTGAAATGAGCTCTGTACAGTGAGAAAGAAATTCTCAAACTTTATGCTGCGAATTTCCTGGAAATTCTGGGCAGCGTCTGAACATTTGTAATCTGGGAATGATTTTTGAAATCTGGGTAAAAAACTGATATTTTTCCTCAAAAATAGACATCTTAAGGAGTCCAGGAAATTTTACGGATCTTCGTTTCGATTTTTCAAGAATTAGTTATGATTTTTCAAAGTTAGGCGAAATTCTACCCAATGAATTCCAGCGTCCTTCAACGAATTTTGAGAAAATAAAATGATAATCTAGTGTACTAAGGGTAAAGTAGTCAATGGTGGCCAAAATATCTTTTAGGATATTATTTATAAATTAATAAGGCCATATTACTATTATAGGCTATCCGAAAGAATGCAGACCGATCAACTACGTACCGAGATCACCGACTCAGGTACGGACGCGTACTGTAACACTAACTCTGATGCTTATTGTATGCTTATATGTGATAGATAGTCTGAGACTCTGTTTTGAAAATTGGTCACACACATACAGCTTGATACGGGTTATAGTCTTGATAACGTCGTTATGTTTTCCTAGCGCTGAGGACACGGATGTACACCGTGGCACTGGTGAATAGTGCAGACTACAATAACATGCATATTGCAGTGACTATGTTATGTTATTATCTTGAATATGAGAATATTGTATGTGGTTATTACTGTATTGCCATGAATATCTGTCATACATATTTGATACATAAGCATGAGGTTAACCGTTACCTGAGGTTCAATGGTAATTGAACCTCAGCTCTTACCATAGCCCCAGGACCCGAAGGAGGCAGGTTCGAGGAGAAGGGTAAGCGGGTGGCGTAAAGAAGCAGACGAGGAATTTCTTTTGGAATTTTTATTTTTCCGTGTTTTTGAATATCTGACTATTTGGATGACGGTAACAGCATACAGATACACCATTGATGAATGTTATCAGTTACTCGTTTTAAAAAAAAATAAAAAATTCTGGTGCTCTACTCTGATAAAACCTTTTCCATCTCTGATCAAATCATTTCGAAAACGCTTTAGAAAATTGGGATGTTACAATGTGTGTTGTTGGAAAGAAGAGGGTTTTTCCATTATCACTTGTTAATTAGGTTTTGATAATTATCATGGTTGATAGTTTTTTTGTGAGAAATGGTCTTTTCTATAAACATTTTGCATAATGTTAATGCATCTTGCAGAACTACGCAAGCTAATCATTCTAATATATATAAAGCATGAAACTTAATGTACATTTGGTATTGTAGCACATGATTTGTAGCCTTTCAGTTATTATTCATCCAATAATATGCTTGACAATCCTTCTGTAATACCCTAAAATTCTTATTTATCATAAATACTATGTTTTGGTAAATAATACACATTAAATAAAGGAGAATATATTATCTCTAAATTTTGTGGATTATTAATTAGATTTTAGACAATTTTTCCTTGGAATTAAATGGACCAAAGATTAAATTTAAGACCACGTTTAAGGATAATAAAATATAAAATAATTATCATATTAAATTATGGTTCTTAAATAATCAAAAGAAGCAAGAAATGTTATGAAAACATTTAAGCAATTTTAAGGCTATTAGTAAAAACTAATGGGCAATTATGTTTACACTAATTAAAATAATTTGTGTAATTCTGTAAAATAAACAAGAGACAAATTAAAAAGCATAAATTAAGGGATGTCTTATTTTGAAAATTAAGGGCCAAAGATGATGTAATTAAGCTTGTTAATTAAAACACCAATGGTCATGATTAACTAATAAAATAATTAAGCCAATGAGAAGGAAATAATACTTGCCTAATTAAGCTCTAATTTCATGATTAATTAATTAAGGAATAGCAGATGCAAATTAAGGTTTAATTAATATAATTAAGCTTAATCCTCTTGTAAATTGTCTAGCTCATGAGAAATCAAAGAATTGAGCTTAATCCTCATGAAGTTAAATGGACCAATGGGAGAATTAAACCATAGATTAATGGTGAGGATTTATTTTGAACAAACACAAATTGATCCAAGGGTTGAAAGAAGAAGGAAAAAGAAGGGTTAAGTATGATACTGGAAAGTATTGAGATCAAACAAGAAAGATTTACAAATTCATCAATTTTGAAATTCTGGATCAACGATAAAACCTCGAGGTTTGTTCTCCAAACCTCAAGTTTTAGACTGTAACATGTAAAGTTGATTTATGTCCAAAACATCAAAACTTGAGGTTTCTATCCAAAACTGGAGGTTTTCAAAACATTAAAAACTTCAGAGCTCTCGCGTTGGCCAAACCTCGAGTTTTCTCATCAAAACTCGAGTTTTGTTTAAATGTGAAAACTTTAAGTTTTTGTGCTAAGACAGAAACCTGGAGGTTTTAAACTAAAACTGGAGGTTTTGAAAACTAAGAAAAAACACAGATGCTCTCTGTCTAGACAAAATTCTGTTAGTTCTATATGTGTTTTGATGATAACTGACAATTGTAAACAAGTATGGATGTTTTTGGATAAGCTAAATGGATTTTAGAACTTGTGGATTTCAACCAAAAACATTATGTCAGCACCAAACTCGAGCTTAGATTGGCAAACTCGAGTTTGCTACTGACAAGGAACATAAACCTCCGGTTTGAATTTTAAACCTCCGGTTCACGAGAGACAAAGAGCATTTTAAGTTGAAAACATTTTCCAAACCTTAGGTTTGTTCTTAAACCTCAGGTTTGCACCTCTAGAGAAAAAGTTTCAAAGAGTTTACAAATATGTAAACTCGAGTTTGTGAAGACAAACTCGAGTTTGCCTCTGGCGGGAAGAATTTTTCAAATGAGATTTTCATAAACTTGAGACTGTTTCCATGAACCTCTGGTTTGCATCATGAACCTCCGGTTTGCATCATAAACCTCCGGTTTGCTTTGAGTCAAAAGTTTTCTTAAAGTTTTCTTAAGTTAAGTAAACTCGAGTTTACATTTATGAACTCGAGTTCATGCCTTTACAGAGAGCAAAATATTTTTGAACTTGAGAAAACCTCCGGTTTGCACTGGAAACCTCCGGTTTGTGTTTTGAAAGCTAAAACTGATTTTTGACATGAACAGTGACAAACTCGAGCCTAACTTTTTAAACTCGAGCCTAAAACTTAAAGAGAGCAGTGCACTAGAGTTTACACTGCAAACCTCAGGTTTAGAAAGCAAACCTCAGGTTTGCGTTTTGAAAACTAAAACTAAGTTTTGACTTAAATAGTGTCAAACTCGAGCCTAACTTTTTAAACTCGAGCCTAAAACTTACAGAGAGCAATGCACTAGAGTTTACCCTGCAAACCTCAGGTTTAGAAAGCAAACCTCAGGTTTGCGTTTTGAAAACTAAAACTGAGTTTTGACTTGAATAGTGTCAAACTCGAGCCTGTCTACTAATGGACTCATGGACTCGAGTTTGCATTTTATCAAACTACTCCAAAGCTCAAAATCGCGATATTCCTCTTTGAATGGAGTAAACTCGAGCCTAGATTTTCAAACCTCAGGTTTAAATCAACCCGAAAGCAATGTGATTTTTCAATGAGTTAAGAACCTCAGGTTTACATGTTTTAAAACTGAAATGCTCTTACATGCTGAAGCTCTAAACTTGAGCCTAGATTTTCAAACCTCAGGTTTAAATCAACTCGAGAGCAATGTAACTTTTCAAAGAGTTGAGAACCTCAGTCTTGGATTACAAACCTCCAGTTTACATGTTTTGAAACTGAAATATTTTTACATACCAAAGACCAAACTCGAGCCTAGATAACCAAACCTCAGGTTTACATCGTTGATTCAGAATTTCAAATCTAACGAATCTGCAATGCTTTGTTGTTTGATCTTAATACTTCCTATGATTAATCTCTAATGTTCCTAGCTATGTTTAACCACTTTGTTAGTGAGTTTCAGATGGATTAGAGAATGTTTAGTGAAGGTTTAAAGCAAAAGCAAAAAGTAACGTCAGCACTTTTAAAGCAAGACCCAGAAAAGTTACATACTTTTGGGTAATCCTTCTGCACACGTCTACAAGGAATTAAAGAATGCTTTCTACATCCAGCACCAGAAGTCAACTCTGAATATTCTGTACAGCTGGATTAAGCAAAAATAAGAGAGAGAAGGAGACCAAAGCTTCATCTGAACCTTATCTGATATAGGCAACGGTTATAAACGGTCATATACTGTTCTCTACCTATAAAAGAGAAGAGATTCAAGTAGAAGAAAAAAAGAGACACAAGCTCACACTTCCAACATGCTGATACTCTGTTCTTCACATCATTCACACTCTGTTTTTCATGTTTAGTTAACTTAGAAAGTGAAGTGATTTGTATTTGATCTTCAGTGTTTATCTATTCTCTTCTATGAGGGAAGACTTATTGTAAACATTCTATTCTTCTGAGAGTTACTCAAGATTGGGTGATCTTGAGTGGGAAACACATTGTGTTGATTACAACTTGTAAGGGGGAGTGAATCCTAGTGAGAGGATTACTTCGAGTATAGAGTGTGTAATCAAGCGGTGTGTTGATTACAGTTTGTAAGGGGGAGTGAATCCTAGTGAGAGGATTACTTCAGTTACAAATCGTGTAATCAGATTGAAAGAAGATAGTGGATTGAAAATCCCAAGTGAGGCTTGGGGACTGGACGTAGGTCAAGGAATAGGCCGAACCAGTATAAATCAGTTTGCACATTCTCTTCCCTTATCTCTTACATTTCCAGCATATAAGTTTGAATGTGTATACGTGTTTAAATGTGTGGCTATTTTTTTAAGAGACTGATTTCAAGTAAGTTGTAAAAAGATTTTTAAAGTTCCAAAACTTTTATACTTCACCCAATTCACCCCCCCTCTTGGGTGATAGCCTAGTCTTTCAAATTCGAAGTTTATCCTCAAACCTCGAGTTTTCACTTATTGTGAAAACTTTGTCAAACTCAAAACTGGAGGTTTTGAGACATTGGTTAAAATCTGAGTTTTCTCTGCCAGTCAAAACCTCGAGGTTTCTTATCAAACCTCGAGTTTTCACAAAACTTGTGGAAACTGGAATTTTCAAGTCAAAAACAGAACCTTGAGGTTTTAGATAAAAATTGGAGGTTTTCAAGTGTTCACAACTTAAGAGACTCTCTGTAAGACAAAACCTCGAGGTTTTACTAGAAACTTCGAGTTTTGTATTTTCCAGAAAGTGTTGAGAAGTCTCTGTGTGATGAAACCTCGAGTTTTCTCTAAAAACTCAAGTTTTTACTCAGTTCAGAAATCTTGAATTTTTCTCTATAAGGCCAAACCTCCAAGTTTCTGTGCAAACCTCGAGTTTTGCTCTGACAGTGGATTTTACAACATTTGAAAGCAAAATTTCATGCTTTGTTTACAATTATTGGAGATCATCAAAACCCTTAGAGAACTAACATTCTCCCCCTTTTTGATGATGACAACACTTGTAAACAAACATCTTTGAGAATTTGACAGAGTTTTCATTTTGAAATAAACTTAGTAATTGACAATGTTTTGAAAATTTTCACTTTGATAAACTTGGGAATTCTAAAGTGCAAATTTGTAAATGTCACAACTTAAGCAAACACATAAATGTCAGAGATGAGCAACAGAAGCTTAATTGAACACAATAACAACAAGTTGTATTTCATATTAGTAAAGATAAGTCAGTACATAAACAAAGTGAAATACAAGATGACAGAAACATATCGAAAACAGAAACATAAGTTCTCCAAAACTCCAAAACTCAAATTCTAATCCTTTCTTTTCTCTACCCCTTTGTCATCTTCAAAATTAAGGTTGACCAAAGGTGTAGAAGAAGGGGAAAGATGAAAAACTTCAGTGGAAGGAGTGTCCATAGATGGAGAAGGAAGAACTTCAGCGGCTGGGGTAGATGGTGATGGAAGGATGACTGTATCTGATGTGGCAGTTCCAACTAGGGAAGGGAAGATACGGGTCGATGGATCTGGAGAGATTGTAGGGATCTAAGGACTAGTAAAGGTGAAGGAAGGTCAGGGTGAGCCAGAAGTAGGACCGGAAGTGCTAGGACCTGTTAGTTCTCTATGTGTTTTGATGATAATCAACAATTGTAAACATGTTTTGAAGTTTCCAAATCTGTTAAAAACCATCTGGCAATTGGAAAGTTGAGTATAGGAAGCTATACTCGAGTATTAGATTGACAGAGGATTGCTCAAATGCATTTTACAAGTCAATACTCAAGTATTGGAAGCAATACTCGAGTATTGAAGTTACAGAGAGCAATCAAGTTTTGAACTTAAGTGCATACTCGAGTATAGGATATGCATACTCGAGTATAGGTCATCCAGGGAGTATTCAAACTTTTTCAAGCTGAGTCAATACTCAAGTATAGGAAGCTATACTCGAGTATTGGACTTACAGAGAGCAAATGACTTTTCAACTTGAGTGCATACTCGAGTATGATATTTGCATACTCGAGTATAGGCCTTACAGAGAGCAAACAAGTTTTCACGTTGAGTGAATACTCGAGTATGATATTGGCATACTCGAGTATGGTATTGGCATACTCGAGTATTGGTCTTACAGAGAGTCCACAAAATTTTATAGCTGTTGTATACTCAAGTATGGGTTTTGGATACTCGAGTATTGGGCTCTTACACTGATTTTCAACTTAACACCTGATCTTGAATACTCAAGTATTCATTTGAATACTCAAGTATTGACATGGAATAACTTCACAAGTTTTGAAAGTTGATTCCATACTCGAGTACTGATATGCATACTTGAGTATTGGACATACAGAGAGGTTATTCATTTGTCAAGGATTTGAATACTCAAGTATAGAAATAAATACTCAAGTATTAAAGTTTTTGAACTTAAAATTTTTCTTGCAAATAGTTCCATACTCGAGAATAGAACTTACATACTTGAGTATAGAACTAAATTTTCAAAACTCAAGTCACGATGGTTTGCCTCTGGAAGCTGCATACTCGAGTATCAGATTGGATACTCCAGTATTGACACTAGTACACAGTGACATACTCGAGTATTGAACGGTAAAAACTGATTTTCAAATTACACGAATTTGTAAAACACTATTGCTCGATCTTATTGCTTCCATATATCATTCACTTATGTTCCCAGCTATGTTTAACCAGTTTGTTAAGTGAATTTCAGTTAACATAGATGAAGATTATTGAAGGTCAAAGACAAAAAGCAAAAAGTGCTCTGAAGCATTAAATGCACTTCAGTTAAACAGCCTCCTTTTGGCTAATCCACCTGAGTAAGCATTCTCAACGGACAAGAAGGCTTACTACAACAAGCAAACTCTTCTCCAACGGACAAAACTCCAGAGAGCCACCTCAGATCAATTAGACACCTAGATTAGTTGGAGATTAGAGAGAGAAGCTGACCAAACTTAATACTAATCACCTACAGCGGTTGGATTCATCATACAACGGTCAATTAATGCTCTCTAAGTATAAATAGAGTGCATTGAAGTCTTCTCAACAACTTTGCAGAACTGAGAGCGAAATTCATTAAGTGTTCATTCAATACTTTCAGTTTTTCATCTGTATGGAGTATCTTTTGATACAAGCACTTCATGTTTATCTTATCTACTCTTTGAGAGAGTTATTTTTGTGATCATTCATTGATTGTAATAACCACAAGTCAGGGGACTTGGTGGTTGGGATAATTGATTGCAACTTGTAAGGGGGAGTGAGTTCTAGAGAGAGAACTACTCCTGACTGCAGAGTTTGTAATCAGTTAAAAGTTATAGTGGATTGAAAATCCCAAGTATGGCTTGGGGACTGGATGTAGGTCAAGGATAAGACCGAACCAGGATAAATCATCTTGTGCAAAGCTTTTCTTCCCTTCTCCTCTGATTTACCCTGTTCCTCCTTGTACAAAACAGAGCAATTCTTTAAAATTTTTAAAGATACCCAATTCACCCCCCCCTCTTGGGTATCAAGCTCCATTTTTCATTTGGTATCAGTGCAAGGTCTTCTCTTAAGAGCTTAACATCTCGAGAAGGATCAACATGGATGGTATTCTACCTGATGGAGCTTCAATCAACAGGCCACCCGGTTTTAATGGTGAACATTACTTCTGGAAAGCCAAGTTCAAAGTCTTTGCAAATGCTACTGAGTATGGGCTTTGGAGAGTGTTCGAAAGAGGTGACTATATGCCAACGGTTGTTGAAGATGGTGTGAGGGTCATGAAGCTAGAAGAAGACTATGACAACAACGATCGAAGGAATATCACCTTGAACAACAAGGCTATTCTACTTCTTCAAAGTGCTCTAAGTCAACAAGAGTACTTTCGGATTTGCACTTTGCCTTCTGCTAAACACATGTGGGATGCACTAGAGATCGCTTATGAAGGCACAGCCGGTGTGAAGCAAAATCGTGTAAATACTCTTATGACAGAGTATGATCTTCTTAGAATGAAGCCTGGTGAGTCCATTGGAGAATTTCAACTGAGGTTTACTCATCTCATCAATCAACTCGCGGCTCTTGGGAAGGAATACGACCAACCGGTCCAAGTGAGAAAGATTCTGAACATTCTTAACAAAGAATGGGAGGCCAAGGTCACAGCAATAGAAGAAGCGCGAGGAGAATCAATGACGTCTGTGGCTGCTCTCTTTGGAAGCTTGTCTGAGTATGAAGCCAAGCTAAAATTCAAGAAGGGTCTGGATGAAGTGCATGGAAAGAACAAAGGAATAGCCCTCAAGACCACCAAAGAAAGCAAGGAGTCAGATGATGATGAGGAAGATGAGATTGGGATGATGGTCCGGAGATTCAAAAAGTTCTACAAAAAGGATCAAGGCTTCAAGAAATTTCAAAAGGGTAGCTCTAGCTATGAATCAAAGAAGCCTATCATATGCTACGAATGCGAGAAGCCCGGACACATCAAATCAGAATGTCCTCAGCTGAAGAACCAAGAGAAAGAAAAGAAGAAATTCAAGAAGTTCAAGAAGAAGGCATATGTTTCAGCTATATGGGGAGATAGTTCATCTGATGAAGATGAAGCTGAAGAAGAAGAAGAAAAAGCAAACATATGCCTAGTAGCTCAAGAACAACAGGATGATAATGAGGTATATGAATCTCAACCTTCCTATGATGAGTTACTTGCTGAGTACAATCTTGTGCAAAAGGAATTTGAAAAACTTGCTGAAAAGTATTTGAGTTTGAAAAAGAAAAACGTTACTCTTGAATTGCAAGTTCAAAAACTTTCTTCTTATAAAATCTTAATTTGTCAAGAGTGCCCTGATTTGAAGCAAAAGAATTTACATCTTACAAAGGCACTCGAAAAGTTTACTAAAGGAAGTGAAATGCTTGATGTAATTTTGAAACAACAAAGGTTTATAAATGATAGATCAGGCATTGGCTACAAACCAAGTTTTGATAATAAGAAAGGTAAAAAGAAGAATGGTGAAAAATCTTATATGAGTTATTTTACAAAATCAGTTCATTCTTCTAATCCCTTTGCACATTGTAACTATTGCAATAGGAAAGGTCATTCTACCTCTTCTTGTTTTCATAAGAATGAAAGAAAAGCTAAACCTGTAGGAAATTATCAATGGGTACCGAAAGGAACTTATGTTCCCAAGGTCAAAGCTAACCCCAAAGGACCCAAGAAAAGATGGGTACCTAAAACTTGATCCCTTGTAAATTACAGGTGTGTCTTAGAGCATCAAGGCCCAACAAATGGTACATTGACAGTGGATGCTCAAGACATATGACTGGAGATAAATCCAAATTTATCTCAATCAAGCCTAAGGATGGTAGGAAGGTGACATTTGGTGGTGACCAAACCGGGAAGATCGCCGGCATTAGTGAGATTGGAAACAATGAGGGTCCACTCATCAAGGATGTCTACCTTGTAGAAGGATTGTGTCACAACCTCCTTAGCGTAAGCCAAAGCACCGACAAGGGTAACTTAGTTATCTTTGATTCTGATGAATGCTTGATTGTTAAAAAGGATTTGATCTCCATAAATGATTTGAAAACAAAAGCTTTATTTAGAGCACCTAGAGATGGTAATTGTTATACTCCCAACCTCTCTAGTAATGCTTCAATTTCTGAAAATTGTTTTGTAAGTAACTTAAATGAGAGTTGGCTATGGTATAAGCGATTAGCTCATGTCAATATGTTTCAACTTGACAAGTTGCTGAAAAAGGACTTAGTTATTGGCATTCCCAAACTTAGTTTCAAAAATGATTTGATTTGTAAAGCATACCAAAAGGGAAAACAAACTAAGTCATTTTTCAAAAACAAAAATGAAATATCTACCAATAGACCATTGCAATTGCTAAATATGGATCTTGTGGGTCCAAAAAGGGTGAGGAGCCTTGGTGGCAATCTATATACTTTGGTTATTGTAGATGATTTCTCCAGATTTTGTTGGACTATTTTTCTGTCATCTAAAGATGAAACATTTGATCAGTTTGTTGTTTTTGCCAAGAAGGTCAAAAACGAGAAAGGTTTTTCAATTTCAGGAATAAGGACTGATCATGGTGGCGAGTTCGAAAACAACGCCTTTGCTGAGTTCTGTGACAATATGGGGATTGACCACAACTTCTCAGCACCAAGGACTCCACAACAAAATGGTGTTGTTGAGAGGAAGAATATAGTACTCATTGAGATGGCAAGAGCAATGTTGAATGAGAATAACACTTCACAAGTGTTTTGGGCTGACGCGATGAGTACGTCTTGCTGCATCTCAAACCGAGCTTACTTGAGGAAGAAGTTGAACAAGACTCCATATGAACTCTACAAAGGAAGGAAGCCGAATCTGAGCGACCTACACGTCTTTGGATGCAAATGCTATGTGCACAATAATGGTAAAGAAAATCTTGGTAAAATCGACTCCAAAGTAGATGTAGGCATATTTATTGGCTATTCTAATAGAAGCAAAGCATATAGAGTCTTCAATACTAGAACTAAGGTTGTAGAAGAGTCTATACATGTTGTGTTCAGTGAACAAGAATCTGATAAATCCTTGAATGATGAGGAAGAGACCATTTTCAAAAATCAATTCTTTTCGAAAACTACTCCTTCTTCTAAAAATACTGAAAATGTTTTTGAGGCTGATCCTGAAAACAATTTAGAAAATCCTGATCAGTCTCAGCCTAGAGCTTGGAGATTTATAAGAAATCATCCTTTAGACCAAGTTATAGGTGATATGAATCAAGGAGTAAGGTCTAGAAATAGTGCCTTGAATGAAGTAATCTTTTCTGCATTCATATCGCATATTGAACCCTCTAAAATAGAAGAAGCTCTTTCAGACAATGATTGGGTGATAGCTATGCAAGAGGAGTTACATCAATTTGATAGAAATTAGGTTTGGGACTTAGTACCTAGACCTAAGGACCATCCGGTTATTGGGACAAAATGGGTATTTAAGAAAAAACGTGATAAATCTGCAATCATTGTCCGTAACAAGGCAAGATTGGTTGCAAAAGGTTACAGCCAAGAAGAAGGCATAGACTATGAGGAAACTTATGCCCCAGTAGCAAGATTGGAGGCCATAAGAGTCCTACTAGCCTTTGCATACACTAAAGGTTTTAAACTTTTTCAAATGGATGTGAAAAGTGCATTTCTGAATGGTTTTATTCAAGAGGAGGTGTAAGTTGAGCAACCTCCAGGTTTTGAAAATGATCAATTTCCGGATCATGTTTTTAAACTAAAGAAAGCCTTGTATGGTCTTACGCAAGCTCCTAAAGCTTGGTATGAAAGATTAAGTCAATTCCTACTTAATCAAGGATTTATTAGAGGCAAGGCTGACACAACATTGTTCTTCAAGAAAAATAAGTTGAATGAAATCTTAATTGTTCAGATTTATGTTGATGACAAAATCTTTGGTGCTACTAATGATGCTTTGTGTGAGGAGTTTTCCAAGACTATGCAGGGTGAGTTTGAGATGTCCATGATGGGAGAGCTCAACTACTTCCTTGGGCTGCAAATCAAGCAAAGAAAGGATGAGATATTCATATCCCAAACAAAGTATCTCAATGATTTTCTGAAGAAATTTGGGATGGACAAATGCAATGGGGCTGACACTCCTATGAGCACAACAACTTCATTGGATGCTGATGAAGAGGGCAAGGATTTCAACATCACAAAGTATAGAGGAATGATCGGATCATTACTCTATCTCACCGCAAGCCGCCCAGACATCCAATTCAATGTTGGGATGTGTTCAAGGTCCCAATCAGCTCCAAAGGAGTCCCATGCTGAACATGTGAAGAGGATATTCAGATATCTCTCAGACACGAAGTCTCTTGGACTGTGGTTTCCCAAAGGTCAACCGGAACATTTGGTGGCATACTCAGATTCAGACCATGCCGGCTACAAGACTGATAGGAAGAGCACAAGTAGGCAATGTGAGTTCTTTGGAAACTCACTTGTGTCTTGGTTCAACAAGAAGCAAACAAGTGTAGCCGTCTCATCTACTGAAGCTGAATATGTGGCCGCATCAAGTTACTGTGCACAAGTATTGTGGCTCAAACAACAACTTGATGACTCGGGAGTCCACCTCAAAGAGATCCCAATATTGTGTGACAATACGAGCACAATAAGTTTGGCCAAGAATCCGATACAACATACAAGAACCAAGCATATTGATGTGAGGCATCATTTCATAAGGGATCATGTCCAGAAAAGAGACGTTAAAGTCATGTTCATCCCAACTCATCTCCAACTTGCTGACATCTTCACAAAGCCTCTAGCCAAAGAACAATTTAATTTCATAAGGAGAGAATTGGGAATGGTAAATCCCAATGAATTGTAAGCAATTCTCTTTCAATTTAATGTTAGCTATGTTTTTTATGATTAATTTTTACTAACTTAAGCATCGGAGTGTATAGCTATAGTTTTTGCAGGGTGTTTTGAGGTTTCAGAGGTTGCATACTCAAGTATTGGCTATAATACTCAAGTATGGAAGTGGCAGAGAGCAAAACTGAAGTTCAGAAGGGTCATACTCGAGTATGGATATGGATACTCGAGTATCCACAAGGCAGAGAGCAACCTGGTGAATAAGAGACTTAATACTCGAGTATGAAAGTGGCATACTCGAGTATGGACCAGACAGAGACCAAAGCTGAAGTTCAAGGATCTCAATACTCGAGTATGTAAGTGGCATACTCGAGTATGGGTATTGGGGTTTCAAAAGTTCACCTTACACTTTTCAAGTCTAGGTTAGTATAATTCCTTCAATACTCGAGTATGTTAGTAAAAGTATGCAATACTCGAGTATAGGTTTTACATACTCGAGTATAGGTGCGTGTCTATATATACTGAGATTGTTCATGTTCTTCAATACTCACTCTCATACTCAAGTATAACCTGGCGTCTCCTCTTCTTCTCTCCATTTCTCTCTGTAACCAACACATCCCTTTCATTTTCTCTCTTAAATCTTCACCAAATGGCTTCCCAATCTCACTCTCGCCCAAACCCTAGCCTTTCTATGTCGAAAGAAGCAGAGTTAATGCAACAACCAGCTCCTTCTTCCTCTCAACGTCCTCAAAGGATGAAATTGATCCCTACTTGTCTTCATCACAGAGTTGATCGGTCCATTAGAGGTGTAAGCTCAAGTATTCCGTCTGCCGGGTCTCCGAACCCCAAGAAGAGGGGTATGATGATTCCAGAGGCGATTCCATCTTCGGTAAGCAAGAAAAAGAAAGTTTCCGAGCAAAGTAAAGCACAAGGCAAGAAGAAGGTGGCTCCGAGGAAGGCGAGGACCAAGAGAGCTTCTACTACAGTTACTTCTTCATCGGTGGAAGTCACCGTTTTAGAGACTGAATCCGAGGAGGTGTCTCCAGTTATTGCCAACGCCGTCAAAGAGATAAAGCTACACAAGTCAATGCTTGACGGCTTCACCATTGCACTAGTACACGTCCCGAGGCTTCTGTGCCGTTGTCTCTGTTGATCTAGCCACAGTCCACCAGGAATGCAACGTGGACTTGTCACCGTGGTTTGGCCCGTACGAGTCCTTTGTTTCCATTGAAGCTGCCTACTATCCGAACCTTGTGAAGCTCTTCTACTTCAACATGGTGACGGACCACATATTGGACTCAGATGGCATACTGGTTGAGGAGCGTATCACCACGACTGTCAAAGGTGTCAAGTTCACCTTATTTGCATCTATCCTCAACCGAATCCTCAAGGTCACCAATCCTCCTCCGACCATCACTCCCACCTACACCAATGAGGAGGTGTACTCTACTTTGGTTCCCGGCAAGGAGATACCTGATGATCAGAGAGCCCACTTGTCCTTCAAGCCCTCCGACATGTCTCCTCTGAACAGAGTGATTTGGTACATATACTTGAGGAACTTTGTGCAGAAGGGAGGCAGCTTCACTCATCTGACAGAGAAGGACTACCAGTTCTTCACGGCCTTTGTCAAGAAGCACTCTATCAACATTGGCCAGTGGATCTTCAAAGAGATGAGTCAGTTCAAGTTTGTCTCCCGGAAGACTGCATACATACCATTTCTGTCTCTGGTGTCATTGATCCTATTTTATCATAGGATTTGGTATGTGGGGCCTCCTGAGACCATGAAGTACATCCCGGCCTTCGGCAAGACTCAGTTTAACTTCATAAAGATCACATTCGAGCCTGAAGGTTCTGGTCAGTCCAGAGCTCCTCTGAGATCACAGGCCCGAGCATTTCATTCTGTTGCACACGAGGCACAGTCTACTCCTCCCCCACCATTTGATTTTGATGAGAGAGTCAAGGGGATTGTGGATGCCGCCATTACATCGCTCTTCATCAAGATGCAATTTGAGTTTGGGAAGTTAGGAGCTGATATCAAGATGGGACTCAATGAGGTGATCGCTTGTCAAGCAGAGATAAAGTCTCAGTTAACTCAGTTGAAGGAGCAGTCTGAGCAGAAGCAAGGAGAGATTTTTGATCAGCTGATCGACTTGGATGCCCGGCTGTCTATTACCATGACTACTGCTGCTGTAGCCCGGGACAACGTCGAGAAGATAGTCAAGCATTTCGATATTAGTGCCTCCTCCTCATCCACATTCGGCTTCACCACTGCTCCTATCACATCCAAATCTATTCCTGAAGCCCAGCCATCCTCACCATCCTTCGCCTTTCCTAGTCCACCTCACACTTCATCATCTCCCGCTTCCTCTTCCACACCAGCCACTGTGGTTCTACCCTCACCTATTACTCCCTGCACTGAGTTTTTCCATCCATCCTCTCCCGTATCCACATCCACACCAGCAGTCATTCTCTTACCTCCACCTCCCACTTCCTCTGATATCCCTTCTGATCCCTCTACTGTTCCTCCCCACATTGATGATGCCAAAGGGGGAGAAGGAGAGAAGGACGTTTAGAGAGTCTAGGGAGAAGAATTTGTAGTGTCTTGTAATTTTACTTTTGATTTTCTGATATCAGTGAACTTTTAATGTTTTATCTTCTTCTGATATCAGTTACTTGATGTATATGAATGTTTCTTTAATGAATATGAATGTTTTTAATGACTTTGATTGCATTTCTACTGCCAACCTCTAAATTTCATGTTTTAAGATGCACACTTGAACAATTTTGAACACCTTGAACTGATATCAGAAATCTTCATCTCAAAACGAATCACTCTCTCAAATTCTTTTAAAAAAATTGGTTTGCAAGTGTTGTCATCATCAAAAAGGGGGAGAATGTTAGTTCTCTATGTGTTTTAATGATAATCAACAATTGTAAACCTGTTTTGAAGTTTCCAAAACTGTTAAAAACCATCTGGCAATTGGAAACTCGAGTATAGGAAGCTATACTTGAGTATTGGATTGACAGAGGATTGCTCAAATGCATTTTACAAGTCAATACTCAAGTATTGGAAGCAATACTCGAGTATTGAAGTTACAAAGAGCAATCAAGTTTTGAACTTAAGTGCATACTTGAGTATAGGATATGCATACTCAAGTATAGGTCATCTAGAGAGTATTCAAAGTTTTTTAAGCTGAGTCAATACTCAAGTATAGGAAGCTATACTCAAGTATTGGACTTACAGAGAGCAAATGACTTTTCAACTTGAGTGCATACTCGAGCATGATATTTGCATACTCGAGTATAGGCCTTACAGAGAGCAAACAAGTTTTCACTTTGAGTGAATACTCGAGTGTGGTATTGCATACTCGAGTATTGGTCTTACAGAGAGTCCACAAAATTTTATAACTGTTGCATACTCGAGTATGGGTTTTGGATACTCGAGTATTGGGCTCTTACACTGATTTTCAACTTAACACCTGATCTTGAATACTCAAGTATTCATTTGAATACTCAAGTATTGACATGGAATAACTTCACAATTTTTGAAAGTTGATCTCATACTCGAGTATTGATATGCATACTCAAGTATTGGACATACAGAGAGGTTATTCATTTGTCAAGGATTTGAATACTCAAGTATAGAAATGAATACTCAAGTATTGAGGTTTTTGAACTTAAAATTTTTCTTGCAAATAGTTCCATACTCGAGAATAGAACTTACATACTCGAGTATAGACCTGAATTTTCAAAACTCAAGTCATGATGGTTTGCCTCTGGAAGCTACATACTCGAGTATCAGATTAGATACTCCAGTATTGACACTAGTACACAGTGGCATACTCGAGTATAGAGGAACATACTCGAGTATTGAACGGTAAAAACTGATTTTCAAATTACACGAATTTGTAAAACACTATTGTTCGATCTTATTGCTTCCATATATCATTCACTTATGTTCCCAGCTATGTTTAACCAGTTTTTTAAGTGAATTTCAGTTAACATAGATGAAGATTATTGAAGGTCAAAGACAAAAAGCAAAAAGTGTTCTGAAGCATTAAATGCACTTCAGTTAAACAGCCTCCTTTTGGCTAATCCACTTGAGCAAGCATTCTCAACGGACAAGAAGGCTTACTACAACAAGCAAACTCTTCTCCAACGGACAAAACTCCAGAGAGCCACCTCAGATCAATTAGACACCTGGATTAGTTGGAGATTAGAGAGAAAGGCTGACCAAACTTAATACTAATCACCTATAGCGGTTGGATTCATCATACAACGGTCAATTAATGCTCTCTAAGTATAAATAGAGTGCATTGAAGTCTTCTCAACAACTTTGCAGAACTGAGAGCGAAATTCATTAAGTGTTCATTCAACACTTTCAGTTTTTCATCTGTATGGAGTATCTTTTGATACAAGCACTTCAGTGTTTATCTTATCTACTCTTTGAGAGAGTTATTTTTGTGATCATTCATTGATTGTAATAACCAAAAGTCAGGGGACTTGGTGGTTGGGATAATTGATTGCAACTTGTAAGGGGGAGTGAGTTCTAGAGAGAGAACTACTCTTGAGTGTAGAGTTTGTAATCAGTTGAAAGTTATAGTGAATTGAAAATCCCAAGTGTGGCTTGGGGACTAGATGTAGGTCAAGGATAAGACCGAACCAGGATAAATTATCTTGTACAAAGCTTTTCTTCCCATCTCCTCTGATTTACCCTGTTCCTCCTTGTACAAAACAGAGCAATTCTTTAAAATTTTTAAAGATACCCAATTCACCCCCCTCTTGGGTATCAAGCTCCATTTTTCAGGACCAGCAGCAGTCCCAAAAGGTGAAGAAGATCCAATGTGCAAGTACTTGACTATCTTGTCCACTCTGTCACTGAGGTCCATGTGCGATACTATCTGTATTGAGAGCTTGGCATCAATCTCTTCAGTCTTTTCCCTAAGTTCAGCTGACTGTCCAAAAACCATTTCAAGTTGCTCATTCATGGCATCTTGTATCTCAATAAGTCCATTGTGCCCACGAGTCATTTCAGCCCTTAATTTGCCCAACTCAAATTCCATGCGAATGGTCATGGCAGCAAGAGCAGCATCCACAATTTCCTTTATCTGTGAAGCAAAATCAGTTGGTAGTGATGACTGAGGAGGTGGAGGTGCTGATTGAGCTTCTTGAGCATGGGATCGAGATGCTCTTAGAAGAGATTGTGAAGGAGCTCGTGACTATCAAGACCCTTCTTCCCAAAACTTGATCTTCATTAAATTTAACATTGTCTTGCCAAAGAATGGAGGATACTCTAGTGTATCAACAGTACCCACATACCAGATCTTGTGATAGTAGAGAATGACAGAAATCAGGGAAGGAAAGGGTATATGAGAAAGCTTTCTTTGAGAGAATTTAAACTTGATCATAGCCTGGAGAAGCCAATGACCAAGGTTAAATGGCACCTTTTCCATAAAAGTAGTAAAGGGTGAATAGTCATGTTGAGTGAAATGGGTGGAATTGCCACCCTTCTGTATGAAATTCCTGGAGTAGACATACTACAACACCCTATTTTCAGCAGACATAGAGCTAGGATTAAAGGTAAGCCTATGATGCTAGTTTTGGGGAAAGGACTCATTGGGTCTAAGTGTTTTAAACACCTCTAGATTACTGTAGGTGAAATTGGGAACAGGTGGGGGATTGTCTATCTTCAAGATTTTGTTCAGTATAGAGGCAGACAAGATGAATTTGACACCCCTAACAATAGTGGTTACTCGTTCCTCAATTAGTTCACCATCTGGGCTTAGTTCATTGTCATACTCCATATTGTAATAAAACAAATGGACAAGTTGTGGAGTATAAGGAGCAAATATGGAAACAAAAGTTTCATACTGTTTCAGCAAAGGAGACAGATCAAAATGACATTCTTTGAGAAACTTTTTCAAATTGACAGCAACCAAAGGACAGAAATCACGATGTAAGTATGCTTCCCTAAATTTATCTTTCTCTTCCTTAGTCATAGGAGAGGAAGCAATTGCAAAACCTTCAGGAGGCGAGATATTGCGGTAGATGTCTGAAATGACATTCTCCATTATTGAAGGCACATTCTCCTCTTGATTCTGAGTTGAGGCAGTAGCTCTGGATGATGTTTGCCCTTGTGTAGTAGGATTCAACCTAGAGGCAATAGCCCTCTTCATCCTCACTAGTTTCGTTATAGCTTTCTTCTTTACGGGCTGAGGGTCTTCAGAAAGCTTCTCCTTTCCTTTGCCTTGAACCTTTGGTTCTTTCCTCTTCTTCGATGGTGCCTCAGTGGGTTCTTTAAAGGAAACTCCTTTTGATTTAAGGGAAGGAGAGGAGGCACTCTTGTTGCGTTTTGAAGGAGGCAAGTCTGACGAGGGAATTTCTCTGTTGATGCCTCTTATCTGCCGATCTACTCCGTAGTGGAGACGATTTGGGATGGATTTCAACCTCACTGGTCGTTGAGAAGGAGGAAGAGGAGATGTCCTCACAGGTTGTTGAGGAGGTGGAGGAGGAAGAGACCACGATTTAGAGTTTTCCTCACTTGAATCAGAGTCGTGAACCTCATGTGGGTTTGATCTTGAGGCCGTTGGAAGGTTCGAGAGAGAGTTTTAGGTCGAAGAAGAGAGAATCAGAGAGTAGAGATAAAAACCTAGGTTAAAACTAGAGTTTTAGGTCGAGTTTTGAAGAACTTAAACAGTGACTCATATACATAGGCGTGACCAAAACTCAAGGTTTCATTCCAAACCTCGAGGTTTGATGAAAGAGTACTAACCTAGACTTCAAAGGTGTTCTATGAACCTTTAGAAGGCAAAACTCGAGGTTTGTTTCCAAAACTCGAGGTTTGCTTCATTCTTCAAAACTGGACTACTCTCGGTCTGATGAAAACTTGAGGTTTCTATTGAAAACTCGAGGTTTCATTACCAAAACTCGAGGTCTTCTCCAAAACCTCGAGGTTTTTCTCCTCGAGTATGTTAGTCCAGTATGCAATACTTTAGTATTGATGAACGTACTCAAGTATTGAGCGCTAAACTTGAAAATCAAATCTGACGAATTTGCAATGCCTTCTTGTTTGATCTTAATACTTCCTATGATTAATCTCTAATGTTCCTAGATGTGTTTAACCATCTTTTTGATGAGTTTCAGACAGATTAACGAAAGTCAATTGAAGGTTAGACAAAAAGCAAAAGTTCTAACGGCTAGTTTCTAACAGCTATATTTCTTTATCCAACGGTCACTGAATCTTCTCAACGGTCATATATTGATTTCTACCTATAAAAGAAGAAGCATTCAAGGTTGAAGAGAGAGAGCTTGCACTATCAAGATGCCAACATTCTGAATTCAACATCTTTCTCATACACACTCTATTTTTCAATGCTTATATAGTTCTTCATAGAGAGTGAAATTATTTGTAATGCACTTTAGTGTTTATCTTATTCACTTATGAGAGAGAAGATTTATTAGAAACATTCTATCTGTTTATTTGAGAGTTACTCAAGATTGGGTAATCTTGAGAGGGAAATAGATTGTAACCTGCATTGTGTAAGGGGGAGTATCTCGGTGAGAGATTTGGCTTCACAAGTGCCTGGGTGAACTTGTGGGATTGTAAAGGCTTCTCTTGTGCCTGGATTAAACAAGAGGATAGTGGATTGAAAATCTCAAGTGGAGCTTGGGGACTGGACGTAGGTCAAGGATTGGGCCGAACCAGTATAAATCTCAGTTTGCATATTCTCTTCCCTAAACTCTTATATTTCTAACATATATATCTAAATGTCCATACATGTTTCAATGACTAACTATTCTTTATCAATTATTATTGTCATTCAAATTGTTTTTAATAAGTTGCGAAAAGTTTCTAAAAGTTTCCAAAGTTTTATCAAACACCCAATTCACCCCCTCTTAGGTGATAGCCGGTTCTTACATTTGGTATCAGAGCTAGGCTCTTGTTTAAAGGACTTAACCGTCTCAAGAGTTATCAATGGCTGATTTTGGGTGTTCATCGTTTTCAGAAGGTTTCGATTTTACCATTCCACCACTTTTCAAAGATATTGATTTTTGGTTTTGGAAAGCTAGAATGACTAGTTTTATCAAAGCAACTGATTTCTATATGTGGAATGTTTTTACAAATGCTTTTGATTTCAAACCAAGAAAGGATTGGACAGAAAAAGAAATGAAGATGTTTTCTTTGAACATTAGAGCAATGAAAATCTTTCATTGTGCTTTAATTGAAAATGATTTTCAGAAAATCAAGTTTTGCTCTAGTGCTAAAGAAATTTGGGATACTCTTGATTCTATATATGCTTCTAACAATTTTGTTGAAGTTGAAAGTGTTGACAGCTCATCTGAAACTATAAGCTGTGTATCCACAATTGATGAACAATTGGAAGTGGAGAATGAAGAAGGAGAAATCATTGAATTCTTCCATGATCTAGTCAACACAAAAGAACAAGAGGAAGAGGATTCCCAAGATGAGCTCATAGACGATCGTGATCATTCAATAGCTAGAGATCAAGATGCACATAAGGTAAACAATTCCAATTCTTCTTGTGTAGATAAGGAAAATGTTTTTGAACAATCACATAGAGTTGTTTTTCAACCCATCATTGATTCTAATTTCAAAAGCAAGAATGTTTTGAAACAAAATGCTGGAAAATCATATGGGAAGAAAGAATACACAAATATGAGTCACTTGAGATTACATCCTCTAGATCCACATAACTCTTGCAAAGTTGTTCATAATAAGCATTATTCTATTATTTGTAATTATTGTGGAAAATCTGGACATATTTCTCATACATGCTATATTAGGAGAAATTCTAATGTGAGAAATAAATTTGTTTGGATTCCCAAAGGACAAGCAAGGTCCAAAACTAACTGTCAAGGACCCAAGTATAAGTGGGTACCAAAATGTTCATCTAGTACTCTGTGTGTGCAGGATGATTTGAATATCAATGGACATCAAGGTACAGAGAAGAAGAAGAAGAAACCAAGAGTTTCTCATGCACCAAAGAAGAAGATCACAGAATCTATATCAAGCAAGAGAACTCCCATGGCATCCATTGCTGGAACTACAAGGTTTAAACATCTAAAGAAGCATGGGGTACAAGAAAGAAGAGTATATTTTCCCTCAAGAGCAAACTATCAGAGAGTACCATACAACTATCAGGAGGAGAACAAGAAGAAGAGAGCTCCTCAAGTATCAAAAAGAAGATACTTGAAGCCTATACCATTTGTGAAGACTTTGCAGACACCAAAGAGACAATGGGCATGCAAAGCCAATTCTTCAAGTACCTAAGGTAAAAGGTATGTTGGAAATTATGCCCTAGGGGCAATTCATTGTACTTTGGATATTTAAGTTATTTAAAGTATTCTCTTTTGTTATCATTTCCGTTTGCATGTTCGTATTGATAACTGCATCCCTGGATAATCTTATAGATTATCCTAAATGTCCCTGGTCGGTCATCTACACGGGAGTGAAGATGAAATAAGACCAGTATGACTTTGATGAGGTATGGAGATACGAATCAAAGTCATGGGCACTTGTAAGAGTACAAGGTGCTGGACCGACCCACTATGAGAAAGCTGCATGGATTAAGTCATAAGCTTATCTCATGTATAACCGCGTCACGACGCCCTATGACCTGAGACCATCATAGATTCCTACATGATGAGTCACTGGTCTTTGACCTAGTCAAAAGTCACCTTTGACCGGGTGATGATAAAGGCTCGGATCGGGATCAGTGGTTTTCATGTGGAGGAATGTGAGTGGTCAAGATGAGATTTGTCCCTCACATATGTAGAGAGATAATGCTGGGCCCCTCGATGAGTGAGTCTAAAAAATGTATGGCCATATTGTGATGGAAAAGAGTTTCCATTTCACTTATTAGACTACTCGAGAATCGAAAAAGCAATGTTCAAGAAAAGGAAGTTGACATTATCCATGCCTCATCCTTGACCAAATTATCACGTGACAAAAGGGACGTGACATGGTTGTACGATAAGTAGTATCGTGTCATCGATCCCCATGTGAATTGGGTAGTCGCAATGTCTTGCTAGAGGCCGCTTGTGACTTGTGGGCTGATACAATGTTGGCCTACTGCCAATCTCATATGGGCCTGCAGGGTCGCACACAAGAATAATCCAACACGGGTAAAAGTGTCCAGATTCATTGAATCCCAGATTAGTCTGAGATTAAATGAATACTAAATTTGATCTAGAATTTATATATATATATATATATATATATATATATATATATATATATATATATAAATTCGAAATTAATATATATATTATAAATGAAGATTATAATATTATATATGATATTTGTTTAGTATTTAATTTATTTGATAAATTAAATATCTGAAACAAATAGAGATATTGTATCTCATTTAATTTCGAATAAGGATAACGTATATCTGTTTAATATTAAATTGAGATATAGTATCTCAGATTTAATTAAATAGATAGATATCATATCTCGGATTTAATTTATATTGATAAATTAAATCAAAAGGCTTTAAATTTAGATTTGATCTAAATTCAAGATTCGGATTTCAAATCTGGCTTTTAATATATTTGATTACATTTATGAGATAGATCTGATTAATATATTGACCAGATTCGAAATTCCGAATTTCCAAAATTAATCAGGATTAGTTTTGGTTATATAATACGCCTATCAGGTTTAGAAAAACCTACAGACTTTTTAGTCGAGCGTATTAGAAAGCCGCGAGAAACCCTAGAGCAACTTGAGAGAGAGACGCACAAGAAGCGCTAGCATGCTGCCGCAACTGTGTTCGGGGATTGTTCGTGTGGATACCAGTAGAGGAAGCCGATCCTAGAGTCAACTTCTGCTGATCGAGAAGGTAGTCCACCTGATCAAAGAGAACGTGACGCGGACGTGTTCAATATAAGGTATGATTCGGTTCCCAAACCTTGATTTAAACGTCGTTGAGTGATCCTCAGGAAGGATTCATAAGAAATTTTAATGCGCTGCGTGTACGAATCTCTGCAAGGTACACAATGGTAAAACCTCCTACTGTATTTTCTAGAACATTTATTGAGGTTTTACATATTGGATAGTAGAAATGAACTTTGAAAATTATTTTTGAAATTGAAAATCTACTTGATAGATTTATTTATATATATAGTTTGCAATGCTCAAAAGATTAACTCTTTATGCACACATTATGACACGAAAAATATATCTTTCATGCATAAAGTTATACTTAAATCATTATGCTTAATTATCATAATCTGATTATATTCTTAGAGCATGTGAATTTTATTTCTACATACTAACAATTATGGATCCAAGTAAAATTGGATACCAAGGAAAAAAAAGGATTATATAGTATTGTAGAAACAAGGAGAGCCTCTCAAGAAAGCAACTGTACGATGAGATGATCCAAATACTTGAGAAAGCTGTAGAAGCAATGCTTGATGATGATGAGTGTCAAAGCAGAAGATATCTGCATCAATTCATCCCAGAAAGCTTCAACAAGGGCAAAGGAAATTACGGTGATATCTAATCCTTACCCCATATTGTGCTTATATGAAATTCATATTTGGGTAATGAATACTTTCTATCATTGCATTCCTTAAGCAATCAACCATTTATGCTTTTCAAAATGTTTTCAGATTGACAAATGGACTGTAAATGAATTTGTGCATATCTTTCTGATCTTATATTCTTAAAATGTACATTTCTAAGATTTGTTTTGGATTTCAAATCACTATGTTTTACAAAAATGCATGCAAATGCTTTGACATATATATCCATACTTTGGTTGCATTCAAATGATGTTTCAAAATTGGACGTTAACATTGTATAATGAATGTTAGATATGCTTCAAATCTGTTTGGTAGTATTTTCCATATCATTCACATATTGATCTTTGGTATTCAATATGATCTTTGAACTCTTTTGTTTCATTCTCTAACTAGTTTGACCTTATGTCTAACAAATTGATCATGTGTGAGTTTCAAGTCTATCTTCATGAAAAGATTTCAATTTGTGAATCTGTTATGCCTTAAACACTAATGTTCATCAATCAAGAATCCCAGTATTCAATTTGTTACTCAAATACATCAACATTGTCTTCATCCATTATTTTGAGTAACCATATTCAAATACTTGCCTTGACCATTCATATGTTTCTAAATTCAATTCTAAGAGGCAAGATTATCACTTGGACAATAGCAAAGTCATTATGCTCATATATTTCTATTGTGCTAAACATGTTTCGATAATACTTCACCTTCATGACTTTTGTTTATGAGAAAATTGTTCAACATGTTTTCTAAATCTAAAGCATACTGACATGATCATCACATCAATTAACTTCCACCATGTTTTAGAATGAATGTTGATTTCAAATGTGTTTCAAAACTGAATATTTCATTCATGAAAATTTTGATTTCATAATGCATTAACACGGTTTGAAAGAACTTTCAAGATTAGAAATAATTTTGATGTTTCATTATCATTTTTGAAATCTTGATCTCATCCATGGATTACACGAGATTCATATCAATGACATCTTTTTACTTAAAGTATATTTTCAAATTGTCATTGAAAATAACACTCTTGAAATCATTCAGCTATTATCTGATTATTGGATTGAATTTATTTGATTGGAATGCTTTATCTAATATGAGAAGTTTAGCTGAGTAATGTTGAATGATTTCACCTCTGATAAATACATTCTTATGTAACATACTCAAGTAGTGATGCTTGTACTTGAGTAATAGCGAGTTTAAAATGTTTGATAAGTGTTTCAGAAGAAGGTGCTTGAGTATTAGACTGGGGATACTCAAGTATGCTCGAGAAAAACACTGATGCAGAAAATCTGATACATGAGTACTCGAGAATATCATGGATGATACTCGAGTAACACTCCTGCAAGCTGAGACAGACAAATGCATCAACAAACAACATAGGAATATGGCTCAAGTAATTACGATATTACTTGAGTGAGGTATTGTATTTTGCAATAATATTCATATATCATAATCATTTCTTTGTTCTCATATCACTCTTCAGGTTAACTTGATTTTATTCACTCAAATTTTTCATGAAGTTTAGCCTAAGCAAATCATTTTTTAAAATGATCCTCATGCTTTAAACTCTTTTATCATCATAAAAAGCATAAGTGATTTGTTCAAGTCCACCAAAGTGAACTTGAAAGTTTTCAATTCTGAGGTATCATGTTGTGAGCAAAGATATCTCCAAACCTCATAACATTTGGTGTCTCATTATTATTTGGCATCATGAAAGGGAACTTCACATTTTAGCCATGCATTTATTAAGGGGGAGCTTCATATTCACATATGTTTGATATCTTAAAAGCTCATTTCCTTTATTTGAAGAAAAACTTTTTTTTTGGCATACTCATATGCATTTATTATCTTTTGTTAGTTTTGATGATGAGTTAATATCATATTTTCCTTTCATTATCTTTATTTTAAAAAATATCACATTGAAAGGGATATTTTGATATTTAACCTGCACTAACAAATCTTTTGGAAAGAATGTTTCAATTTGTAGCAGGAGATTATGTTATGTGCTAGGACTTTCCTTAATGTCCTATAAGAATAGCTACATGAAGAAAAGAAAAGGATGGAAGCTGAAGTACTGATGATCATATTCACTCATATGAGATACAACTAAAGAAGCCAGTACTTTAGACTCATCTCAGAGGTTATTCAGAGCACATCACAGATCTCAAAGCTAGCAAATGGACTTCACAGATCATTCATCAATTTGCAAAACCAACATGAGCATTTCTAATCCCTATCTTTTTATATTCAGTCGAAATTTTGCACATGTTTTGTATCTATATGCTTTATTTATGAAAGTTGTCTTGAAAACCTCTCCAAATTCTCTCAAATTTGTTTTCATAAAAAACATTCTAAATTGCATCATAGTTAAAATAAAAGCACTTTCAATCGGGGAGAGAAAATCAGTTGTTTGACCCTTTCTAATCTGATTTCATATTTGTCTCCCTAAATATTTCTTCCTTACCTCAACTTTTTGCTAATGACAAATAAGGGGGAGAGAATGACAAGAAAAATATGTTGCATTGTTACATTTAATATTACATTATACATATTTTTCTTAAGTATTTGCCATCATCAAAAAGGGGGAGAATGTTGGTTATGATTAGTTTTGATAATGTCTAATATAGAAGCAAAAAGTTTATATAATATATTTATCTTCTACATTGACTAACTACTATGTTTAATGTAGATAAGTTCAAGTTGAATTATAAAGAAGATTAATCAAGAAGGAGATAAGGGATTAATAAAAAGAAGAAATTGCAGACAATATCAAGGAAGCAAGAAGCTATCAAAGTATTTTGGGAATGATCAAGAGAAGAGAAGAAAGAAAGAGTTGGATTATGAAGAATAATCAAGATGGGAGATTAAAGAAGGAAGAACTTGTTGAATGGAATGAGAATATAAATATTCAAGTTCTTATATTGATGCTAGAAGGCTCCAAGATCATATGGAAGTTCAAATGGCTCAATTTGGAGTTAAAGTCAGCAAAAATCAGCTTCAGGATGAGAATACTCGAGTTTCCAAGTCAAAACTCGAGTTTAGGACTCAAAACTCGAGTATGGGACTCAAAACTCGAGTTTGTAGTGTTTTCCGCATTTCTGGTGTCTCTGGACTAAGCAATACTCGAGTATATAAGTGCATACTCGAGTATGCAACGGTGATCAGCAACTTTGTTCTACTCTGTTCACGTTCAGCATGGGCGATGTCTGGTAATTTGATGATATCTCACAAACCAGAGATTGGATTGAGACGAAAACAAAGCATTGGAAACTAGACTCCTAACACATATTGGTGACAAAATTTCATGCCCAAAAGAGTTCATATGTATTATTTATGAATTTTACAATTTGAAACAAGAATCAACGTCACAGACCAGACCAAGCTTCGGTATTTTGGGTATATCTCACAAACGACAAATCCAATTGAGCTGAAATTGGTGGCATATGAAAATAGACTCACAGAGATTTCCATCAAGAGTTGAACAGACCAAAACAGAGCTCGAACCAGAGAGATATGGCCTTCAGAATTTGATAGTTAGTTCAAGAAGTTGATCAAATCCATTACACAAAGCAATACTCAAGTATTGGAAGCAATACTCGAGTATTGGAGTCACAGAGGGCAATCAAGTTTTGATTTTAAGTACATACTCGAGTATAATACTAACATACTCGAGTATAGGTCATCCAGAGAACATTCAAATTTTTCAAGTTGAGTCAATACTCAAGTATAGAAAGCTATACTCGAGTATTGGATTTACAGAGAGCAAATGAGTTTTCACTTTGAGTGAATACTCGAGTATATACTTACATACTTGAGTACAGACATGAGTTTTTAAAGTTCAAGTCACTATGGTTTGCCTCTGGAAGCTGCGTACTCGAGTATCAGATTGCATACTCAAGTATTGACTTAAGTGAACAGTGGCATACTTCCTTCAATACTCGAGTATGTTAGTCCAGTATGCAATACTCCAGTATTGGTGAACATACTCAAGTATTGAACGCTAAACTTGAAAATCAAATCTGACGAATTTGCAATGCCTTCTTGTTTGATCTTAATACTTCCTATGATTAATCTCTAATGTTCCTAGATGTGTTTAACCATCTTTTTGATGAGTTTCAGACAGATTAACGAAAGTTAATTGAAGGTTAGACAAAAAGCAAAAGTTCTAACGGCTAGTTTCTAAGGCTATATTTCTTTATCCAATGGTCACTGAATCTTCTCAACGGTCATATATTGATCTCTACCTATAAAAGAAGAAGCATTCAAGGTTGAAGAGAGAGAGCTTGCACTATCAAGATGCCAGCATTGTGAACTCAACATCTTTCTCATACACACTCTGTTTTTCAATGCTTATATAGTTCTTCATAGAGAGTGAAATTATTTGTAATGCACTTTAGTGTTTATCTTATTCACTTATGAGAGAGAAGATTTATTAGAAACATTCTATCTGTTTATTTGAGAGTTACTCAAGATTGGGTAATCTTGAGAGGGAAACAGATTGTAACCTTGCATTGTGTAAGGGGGAGTATCTCGGTGAGAGATTGGGCTTCACAAGTGCCTGGGTGAACTTGTGGGATTGTAAAGGCTTCTCTTGTGCCCGGATTAAACAAGAGGATAGTGGATTGAAAATCTCAAGTGGAGCTTGGGGACTGGACGTAGGTCAAGGATTGGGCCGAACCAGTATAAATCTCAGTTTGCATATTCTCTTCCCTAAACTCTTATATTTCTAACATATATATCTAAATGTCCATACATGTTTCAATGACTGACTATTCTTAGCAAACACAACAAACTGATCAAATGTTTCATCTTTAGAAGACAAAAGTATAGTCCATGCAAATCTAGAGAAATCATCAACTATGACCAAAGTATATAAATTGACACCAAGGCTTTTCACTCTAGCTGGTTCAACTAGATCCATGTGAAGTTATTGAAGAGGTCTACTAGTTGAAATCTCATTTTTCGATTTGAAAGAGGATTTGGTCTATTTCCCTTTTTGACACGCATCACAAATCATATCATTTTTAAAACGAAGTTTAGGAATACCAATCACCAAATCCTTTTTGAGTAATTTGTCAAGTAGAAACATATTGACATGAGCTAATCGCTTGTGTCACAATCAACTCTCATCCTAATTACTTACAAAACATTTTTCTGAAACAAAAGCATTACTAGAGAGGTTAAGAGTATAACAATTTCTATCTCTAGGTGCTCTAAACAATGCTTTTAATTTGATGTTTTCTAAAGGGAGAAAATCCTTTTTCACAATCAAGCACTCCTCATAATCGAAGATAACTAAGTTTCCTTTATCAGCGCTTTAACTCACACTAAGGAGATTGTGGCAAAGTCCTTCCACAAGGTAGACATCTTTGATTAATGGTCCTTCATTGTTGCCAATTTCACCAATTCCTGCAATCTTTCCAGATTGATTTCTACCAAAGGTCACCTTGCCACCATCTTTGGGCTTGATTGAGGAAAATTTGGACTGGTCTCCCGTCATGTGCCTAGAGCATCCACTATCAATGTACCACTTGTTGGATTTTGATGCTCTGAGACATACCTGTAAGACACAATAGATCAAGTCTTAGGTATGACCCATCTTTTCTTGGGTCCTTTGGAGTTAGTTTGTGTCTTAGGAACCTTGTAAGATCCCTTTGGCACTCATTGATAATTTCCAGAAGGTTTGATCTTTCTTTCTTTCTTATGAAAACAAGAAGAGGTAGTATGACCCTTTCTATTGCAATAATTACACTGTGCAAAGAGATTTGAAGAATGGACAGACTTTGTAAAATAATTCATATAAGATTTTTCACCATTCTTCTTTCTACCGTTCTTATCAAAATCAGGTTTGTAACCAATTCCTGATCTGTCATTGATAAATCTTTGTTGCTTCAAAATGACATTGAGCATTTCACTTCCTCTTGTGAATTTCTCAAGTGCCTTAGTAAGATGTGAATTCTTTTTCTTCAAATCAGGACATTCTTCACAAACCAAAATTTCAGAAGAAGTGAGTTTTTCCACTTGCTGCTCAAGAGTAGTATGTTTCTTTTTCAAAGCAAGGTATTTCTTAGCAAGTTTTTCAAATTCAGTTTGCACAACTATGTATTCAGCAAATAACTCATCATAAGATGGTTTCGAATCATATGCCTCATCATTATTGGCAGGTTGCTCTTCTTCTTCAGCAACCAAACAAATATTTGCTTTTTCTTCTTCATCCTCTTCCTCTTCATCAGACGAGCTATCACCCCAAATAGCTGAAATATAGGCTTTTTTCTTGAATTTGTTGAATCTATTCTTTTCCTTATCCTTGTTGTTCAGCTGGGGACACTCAGACTTGATGTGGCCAGGCTTTTCACATTCGTAGCAAATGATAGGCTTCTTTGCCTCATAGCTTGAGCTACCTTTGTGAAATTTCTTGAATCCTTAGTCCTTCTTGTAAAATTTCTTGAACCTTCAGACCATCATGTCAATCTCCTCATCTTCGTCTTCATCATCATCTTCTGACTCTTTAGCTTCTTTGGCCGTCTTGAGGGAAATTCCCTTATTCTTGCCATGTACTTCTTCAAGTCCTTTCTTGAATTTGAGCTTTGCCTCATATTCAGAGAGACTACCAAAGAGTGCTACTACAGATGCCATGGAATCTCCACGAGCTTCTTCAATGGCTGTGACTTTGGCTTCCCATTCCTTATTGAGGATGTTGAGAATTTTCCTCACTTGGACAGGTTGCTCATATTCTTTGCCCTATGTAGCCAGTTGGTTGATCAAATGAGTGAATCTTAGCTAGAAATCATTAATGGATTCTCCAGGCTTCATACGAGGAAGATCATACTCAGTCATGAGGGTATTGACTCTATTTTGCTTGACTCCAGCAGTTCCTTCATGAGCTATTTCCAAAGCATCTCATATGGCTTTAGCTGACGTTAGATTGCAAACACGAAAATACTTTTGTTGACTAAGAGCGCTTTGCAGCAATAGAACTGCTTTGCTGTTGAGTGTGATATTTCTTCTATCATTCTCGTCATAATCTTCTTCTGGCTTATCTTCTCTCAAACCATCGTGGAGAACTGTTGGTCTGTACTTTCCTCTTTCGAATACTCTCCAGAGGCCATATTCAGTGGCATTTACAAAAACTTTGAACTTTGCTTTCCAGAATGAATAGTGCTCTCCATTGAAACCGAGTGGTTTATTGATTGAAGCTCCATTAGGTAGAATACCTTTCATGATGACCCTTCTCAAGATGTTAAGCTCTTTTGAGAAGACCTTGCTCTGATACCAAATGAAAGTGGAGCTAAATACCCAAGAGGGGCTTGAATTGGGTATTCTGAAAATTTAGAAAATAACTCTGTTTTCAAATAGCAAAACAGAGATGAACAGAGTAAGGAGAAGAGCAGCTAGACACAGAGATTTATATTGGTTCGGTCCTAACCACTTGACTTGTGTAATACCCCAAAATTGATATTCATCATAAATATTATATTTTGATAAATAATATCTATTCAAAATCGGTGAATATATGGTCTCAAAATTGAGTAACATATTTATGTTAATTTAGGGAATTTTCTCTAAGAATTAAGGTAATCAAAATCCAAATTCTCGAATTTTATTTTGGGATCATAAAATACCACAAAATTACCATATTAAAGCATAAAATGAACAAAAAGAAAGGAAGAAGGTAGGGGCGATTTTTGGTTGACTTGGAGAGCAAGTTACTTGGGGAGCAAGTTACTTGGTGAGCAAGTTACTTGTCGAGCAAGGTTACTTGGTGAGCAAGTTACTTACTGAGCAAGGTTACTTGGTGACCAAGTTACTTGCCGAGCAAGTTACTTGACGAGCAAGTTACTTGGCGGACAAGTTACTTGACGGAGAGGTTACTTGGCGGAGAGGTTACATGGCGGACAAGTTACTGGGCCGACGAGGTTACTTGGCGGACAAGTTACTGGGCGGACGAGGTTACTTGGCGGACAAGTTACTGGGCGGACGAGGTTACTTGGCGGACAAGTTACTGGGCCGACGAGGTTACTTGGCGGACAAGTTACTGGGCGGACGAGGTTACTTGGCGGACAAGTTACTGGACCGACGAGGTTACTTGGCGGACAAGTTACTGGGCGGACGAGGTTACTTGGCGGACAAGTTACTGGGCGGACGAGGTTACTTGGCGGACAAGTTACTGGGCCGACGAGGTTACTTGGAGGACAAGTTACTAGGCGGATGATTTTACTTGGCGGACAAGTTACTTGGTGGACAAGTTGTAAAACTTGGAGAGCCAGTCGGGAAGACTTGGAGAGTAAGTCGAGCAAGTCAGGAAAACTTGGAGAGCAAGTCGGGAAAACTTGGAGAGGAAGTAAGAATTGGCTAGAATGCTCTAGAAGAAGTCAACAACTTATTGATTAAGCTAGGGTTTTCTAAACACAAATAACACCTAAGCCTTGTTTATGTCATCAAAGTGACATCATAAGGGTGACATCACAAGAACACATTGAGGGTGAGGATTAAAACTTCTTTACTAAGTCTAGATCCAACGGCTAGGGTGAGAAATGTATTATAATTAGGATATTTGTGAAAGAACCAGTTGGATGAATGAGAACCGATAGAAATTAAATCCTATCTAGAAAACTGTGAACTAAGTTTCTTAGGTCAGGACATAGTACAAACAAGTGAATTTTTGTCCAGAAGTCGGTGTTAGCAGAAGTCATTTCCGTAACCGGCGGGGCAAATAACATATCAGATGAAAAGATATTTTGTAAACAAAGGGCAGATAAGAAAAGTGAGAACCAATGGAAAATAAATCATAACTTGAAATCCTTGAACTAAGTAGAAAACAACTGGACATATTATGAATCAGTGAATTTTTGTCTCAAAGTTGGTCTCACCCGAAGTAATTTCCGTAACCGGCAGCGTCCGGCTTAGAATCTTCGGAAGGTTACGAAATACCCTTAATGGGATCAAAAATTTAGTTAACTCAGATATTTCCAAAGAGGAAGAATAGAACTTCAAGGCTGTGTTCCTGGATTTTTGAGATTTTGCAAAATTACGCGATCAGAACACCGAACAGGGAACTTTATCAGTAAAACCTCATAAAGTGAATAAGTGACATCACCTTGATGACATCATGGATGAGGTAAGAAGGTGAGTTGGATGGTGAGGATTAAGCCATGTGGAAAAGCTCAAATCCAATGGCTAGAATACCATATGATAAAGTCATGAATAGTGCACATTTTTCCCTATAAATAGGCCTTCATCCATTTGGAAATTCTCACACCAAAACTCAAGAGAGAGTTCGAAAATAGAGAGAGGTTTTAGAGAGAAGGAGGAGTCTGGAGAAAATAGCAAGTTCTGGGTAAGTGCTTCGGTCTCTAGTCTTTAGTTTTCGTAGTTGTTTCAATAGTTATAGTAGAAATACTAGGTTAATCTTTAATCTTCCAAGTAAGTTTAGAAATCATGTTTTAGGGATAAATATGATATTTATTTCAAAAATATATTGGAGATGGAGATATGTCAAAATTTTGGAAGATTAGAGTCAAAATAGCGAAGCTCTGGCGAAATTTCGCCGGTTAGTCAAACTAGGGGCAAAATGGTAATTTGTACCTAAAATGCCTGTTATGATGTGGATCACTGATAAATGTGATATTATCCATATAGGATATCTGTAATCACGTACCGCTGTCAAAAGTACCATTTCCCGTCAACTTGCGTTCGCGTAATGCTTATTGTATGATTGTATGTGATAGTTGTGCTCATCGACTAAGACTTACATACGTGGTTATGTTGCATACGTGGTTATGTTCTAATTATTGTTTTAGCATACGTGGTTATGTTACATACGAGGTTATTATTGTTGTAGCATACGTGGTTATGTTACATACATACGTGGTTATGTATTTCTAATCATACATCTGTTTTGGGCTTTTGTCTTGATTATCATTGTAATGTCATAAATAGCTGTCATACATAATTGTACATAAGCATGAGGTTAACCGTTATCTGAGGTTCAATGGGAATTGAACCTCAGCTCATAGTCTCAGATTCTGACGGAACCCGAGACAAGAACAAGGATACAGAGCACACGAGGGGACGCGAGAAGAGAAGATAGTCATGAGTTCTTGTATTAATAGAATTGCACCATTGTAATAGCAACCAGACTCAACAACAGGGAATGTATATCAGATACTCACTCTTTTAAAAAAAATTTTTCTGATGCGCCACTCTGATCAAATATTTCAAAAACGATTTAGAAAATTGGGATGTTACAACTTGCGTCCAATCCCCAGACTCTCTGGGATTTTCCACTATCACAAAAGATTACACACTCTATACTCAAGAGTAGTTCTCTCACTAGAACTCACTCCCCCTTACAAGTTGTAATCAATGCACCCCAATCACCAAGTCCCCTGACTTGTGATTCTTTACAATAAAAGATTTTCAAAGATAAAAAATCTCTGTAAGAGTGAATAATAATGAATACTAAAGCACAAAGTATCAACAGATAATACAGTTGAAAATTGAAGGAATAAATGCAAAACATGAATGTATTTCGTTTTCAGCAGTTGTAGTTATTGAAAAGACTTGAATGCAACTCTATTTATATTGAGAAAGCATTAAATGACCGTTGGATTCATCAATATAACCGTTGCCTTCATTAGACAAGGTTTTGGTTAAGCTTTGGTCTTCTTCTCTTACTAATTTTCACTTAATCCAGTTGGGCAGAAGTTCAAAGTTGACTTTCTGAAGATTTATCCGTTGGAATGATAGTTGCTGGATGTGGAAATCATTCTTTAATTCTTTACTAGACGTGTGCGGAAGGATCACCCAAAGGAATGCAACTTTCTGGGTTTTGCATTTAATGTGCTGACGTCACCTTTTGCTTTTACTTTAAACCTTCAATAAACATTCTCCAATTCATCTGAAACTCACTAACAAAGTGGTTAAACTTAGCTAGGAATAGTAGAGAATAATACTGGAAAGTATTGAGATCAAACAAGAAAGATTTACAAATTCGTCAATTTTGAAATTCTGGACCTGCGATGAAACTTCGAGGTTTGTTCTCCAAACCTCAAGTTTTGGACTGTAGCATGTAAAGTTGATTTATGTCCAAAACATCAAAACTTGAGGTTTCTATCCAAAACTTGAGGTTTTCAAAACATTAAAGACTTCAAAGCTCTTGTGTTGGCCAAACCTCGAGTTTTCTCATCAAAACTCGAGTTTTGTTTAAATGTGAAAACTTTAAGTTTTTGCCCTAAGACAGAAACCTAGAGGTTTTGAAAACTAAGAAAAAAACACAGATGCTCTGTGTCTAGACAAAATTCGAGGTTTGTCCTCAAACCCCGAGTTTTCACTTATTGTGAAAACTTTGAGAAAACTTTGTCAAACTCAAAACTGGAGGTTTTGAGACATTGGTTAAAATCTGAGTTTTCTCTGCCAGTCAAAACCTCGAGGTTTCTTATCAAACCTCGAGTTTTCACAAAACTTGTGGAAACTGGAATTTTCAAGTCAAAAACAGAACCTTGAGGTTTTAGATAAAAACTGGAGGTTTCCAAGTGTTCACAACTTAAGAGACTCTTTGTAAGACAAAACCTCGAGGTTTTACCAGAAACCTCGAATTTTGCATTTTCCAGAAAATGTTGAGAAGTCTCTGTGTGATGAAACCTCGAGTTTTCTCTGAAAACTCAAGTTTTTACTCAGTTCAGAAATCTTGAATTTTTCTCTGTAAGGCCAAACCTCTAGGTTTCTGTGCAAACCTCGTGTTTTGCTCTGACAGTGAATTTTACAACATTTGAAAGCAAAACTTCATGCTTTGTTTACAATTATTGGAGATCATCAAAACCCTTAGAGAACTAACACACAGATGTTTAACGATCATCCATACTCAAGTATTCAAATTATTGTACTCGAGTAGCATCTCAGCAAGATCATAATAGAGGGTTTACAATATACATACTCGAGTAACAAAATGTTCTTACCTGAGTAGCATACTCGAGTACAAAATCTTTAGTACTCGAGTATCGTTTCTTCTTCGTTGAAAGAATACACTAAGCGAAACATTAACCAACTATACTCAAGTAGAGTTTTCCTTATACTCGAGTACCAATGAAACAATGCTCAAGCACACTTCAAACAAAGAGCAAATGTAAAACTGAAACAAATATACTTGAGTAAGCTCTTACCTATACTCCAGTATCACTTGTAGATTGGAGCTTGATACCCAAGAGGGGGGTGAATTGGGTATCTACAAATTTTCGAAACTTGTTATGTTTTTAAATACTTAAAACAGAGCAGGACAGAGGAGATAAGGGAGGAAAGCTTGACACACAACAATTTATACTGGTTCGGTCCTTTTTCTGACCTACATCCAGTCCCCAAGCCTCACTTGGGATTTTCAATCCACTAACTCAACAATTGATTACACACTCTGTACTAAGAGCTGTTCTCTCACTAGAACACACTCCCCCTTACAAGTTGTAATCAATACACCCAAGATCACTAAGTCCCCTGACTTGTGATTCTCACAATCAATGAATGATCTTACAAGTAATAACTCTCTCACAGAGTGGATAAGGTAATCACTGAAGTGCTTGTATCAAGTATGATACTTTACAAGTGAAAGCTACTACACAATAAATGAACTTAGTAAATTTTCGCTCTGAGTTGGTGTGTCAGCTTGTGAAGACGTTAATGAACTCTATTTATAGCTAGAGAACATTAAATGACCGTTGTAGCTTGAATCAGACCGTTGGAGAAGTTGCCCAAGTGTTCTGAAGTGGTTTTGGGGTCTTCTCTCTCTTGTTTTCTCCTAATCTAGTTGGCCAAGTCATCAAGGCTGACTTTCTGCGAATTAATCCGTTGGAGAGGAGTTTTCTTGTTTCAGCTAACATCCTTAAATGCTTTGTAAGCGTGTGCAGAAGGATTTGGGTAGAAGGAGTAACTTTTGTGCTTTGCAATAAATGCTCTGAGTTGCTTTTTGCTTTATACTCTAACCTCTCACCAAACATTCTTTAATGCTCTGAAATCCACTAACAAATACGTTAAACATAGCAGGGAATATCAGAGAATAATATTGGAAGAAGATGGGATCAAATAACATTGATTTCTGAAATGCCCAAATTCAAATTTCCTGAATCTGCGACACGAACTCGAGTTCAGTTCTTACAGGCTCGAGTTCGTTGCTTCAGTGTTCAAAATTATGTGAGTTCAAAATGTGTGAACCTGAGGTTTGTCTTCTAAACCTGAGGTTCTCATGTCATTGAAAAACTAAAAAGCTCTCGGGTTGAAATGAACTCAAGTTCATTAGTGTCAGGCTCGAGTTCGAGACACTTTTGAGCAAACTTCGTTTTAGCTTGAAAGAACAAACCTGAGGTTTGCAAGGCAAACTCTAGAGTTTAAAAACATTTTGAAAAGATCTTTGCTTTCGGTAACTTTTAGGCTCGCGTTCAAACTGTTTAGGCTCGAGTTCGAATGTTTTGAAAAACTTTGGAAGCTCTCGGCCAAAACTAGGCTCGAGTTTGAAGATGCTAGGCTCGAGTTTGAGCATTAGTGAACTTTTCAAACCGAAAAACGTTTCTTTCAATGGAACAGTGCAGAGTTTGAAAATATCTTCAAGTTTGAAACAACTGGTCCCGCCAGAGATGAACTCGAGTTTGCCATGACAGGCTCGAGTTCATACTCTTAGAATTTTCTTTGAAAACTTTCAAACTTGAGGTTTGCAGGGAGCAAGTGTAAGGTTTAACATATTTTCAAGGTTCAAAGCTTTCTGGAAAAGACGAACTCGAGTTTGACCTCAGTAGGCTCGAGTTCATGTGAACTTCTCAAAGGTTTAATTTTAAACTTCAGGTTCAGTCTCGAGTTTGTAAATTAGTTTGGCAAAAATTGAACTCTCTGTCAAATCCAGGCTCGAGTTCAACATTAGTATGCTCGAGTTTGATTTTGACAGATTGAAAAACATAAGTTTAAAACATCTTGAACTTTGTTAAAACTTTCCAACATTGTTTACAATCGTTAGTAATCATCAAAACACTCAGAGAACTAACATTCTCCCCCTTTTTGATGATGACAACATATTGTAAACAATTGATTTTGAAATTTGAAAACCAATTTGTGAAAACACAGATTTTGCAAGATTATCAGAGATTTAATCAAGTTATCAGAATTAAAGTTAAAAATACAGCAGAAGCAGAAACAAATCATAGGCAACTGAAACTTCATATTTCATATAACTCAATTTTGAACAATATACACAAAACACAAAACTGAGAACACAAAATCCAAATAGATCATCCAAATCCATATTCAACATCCATACAAAAAAATCCACATAAACATGAAAATTTCAACAAAATCACTCAAACACTCTCTCCCCCTTTGTCATCAGCAAAAGGAGGGGAAGAGGAGGTATGCTGGGCTTCAGGCTTTGGGTCAGGTACAGAGACAGAAGCTAGGGGTTCAGTGTGAGGTTCAGTGATCGGTTCAGAGATAAGCGCAATGATAGGATCAGGCTGTGGCACTGGTGTGGAATCTGGAGGAGCAGGCACTGAAGTAGAAGCATCCGATGACTGAGTCTTCAATATTCTATCCATCTTGTCGCTCAAACTCATCATCGTGACCAACATAGTGGATATGGTGGAGACTTGATCACTGATCTGGTTCTTCAGAGCCTCTTGTTCTACTCTGAACCCTTCTTGAATGTCCACCAAATCACTGTGGCCCTTGTTCAACTCAGCAACCAGCTTCCCTACGGCTAACTCAATACCCTCAACCAAGTTTGAGATTGCCTTGTCCACAATCTCTTGAACCTTAACATCAAAGTCTGAGGGAGGGGGAGCACTCTGAGCTTCCTCTGCTTGGGAGTGAGTTGCTCTGGATCTTGCTGGATTGGATCTCCCCGGAGCTCTGGACTGGTCTGACTTCTCTGGCCTATCAACCCCCATGAGGTTCATGATGTGTTGTCCAAACTCAGCAGGAAATTGTGGAGGATCATTGGCGGCCAAATGCCATATTTTCTCATGAAAGAGAATGATCGAGACTAAACTTGGGAAGGGAATCTGAGAGGACTGCCGGGAGTGAAAAGCAAACTTAGCTATCTCCTGAAATAGCCAATACACTACATTCTGAGGCTGCTTGTCCAAGATAGAGGCAAATATGTTAAAGTCTTTCTTGGCAAAGTGGGTGAAATTGCCTCCCTTCTGCAATAAATCCCTCGTATATATGTACCAAATTGCCCGGTTCCTTGGGGGCATTGCAGCAGGTGTGAAGTTAAGGATCTCCAAGCCCTCAGGAACAGGTTCATCTGGCCTAAGCAGTCTAAAAGTGGCTTGTTGGGAATATCTGTGAGTCTCAGGTTTAGGAGGGTTGGAAATTTGGAGAATTGAATTGAGGTAGGCTGGGGTAATTGTGATTTTCTGGCCCCGGACCTTGGTAATAATCCTTTCCTCTACTAAACTACCCTCTGAATCCAAGACATTATCAGATTTCATGTGAAAATAAAAGACTTTCACAAGTTTTGGACTGTAGGGTGCCTTGATAGATATCAGAGGTTCAAATTGTTTTGGCCAGGGACTTAAATCAATACTACACTCGTCCTTAATCTTGGCTAAATCCACAGATACAATTGGACAGAAGACTCTCTTTTCATCAAACTTTTTCTTAAACAAGTTGCCCTCATCTGCTGACATTCTACAAGGCTCCTCATTAAACCCTGTAGGACATCTCTTATGATTGTATATCTCGTAGAGGGCAGGTAGAGTCTGTGATACCTGAGGAGCAGGTTGCTCCTGTGTTTGAGGAATGGGTTGAGCCTGGCCTTGAGAGCTTGCTTGTCCGGGAGTGGGTACAGAGTGAATACCGGCGGTCTTCTTCCACTTGAAAGGCTGCTTCTCCCTTAATGGAGCCGTGGGTTGAGTAGCTTTTCCTCTTCCTAGAACTTCTGGCTCAAGATCATGTCTTTTCTTGGATCGTTCTTCTCGAATCACGAGCCCTTTAGACCGAGGAGGAGATAAGTTTGTATTCTCTCCTTGTACTCCTCTAACAACTTTGTCAATCCCATGCCGTAGACGAGTTGAGCGAGTTTTTGTCCTGACAGGACGATCAGATTGCGCTTGAGAGGAGGTTTGGGAAGGATTAGGGTTTGATTTCTCAGTGGGAGGTTTCTTGGGAGACATTTTCGCAGAGAACAGAGGATGAAGAAGATGAAGAAGACGAGAGGAATTAGGGCAAACTGGAGGTTCGAGTGAAGTGAAGTGGAAAGTTCACAACTGTAGTATATATAGGGCACACAATGAACTCGAGTTCACAACTTGTGGGCTCAAGTTCGTCATAAAAATTCACTTACTTGGACTTCAAGAGTGTACCGTGAACTCTTGAACTTCCTTGTGAACTCGAGGTTCTCACTTATGGACTCGAGTTCAGATTGATGTTTCAGCAAGGTTGCTCTCTGTGACTTTCGAACTCGAGGTCATCAAGTGTAGGCTCAAGTTCATTTCTTATTTGGTCCAGGGTTGCTCTCTGCCAAAAATGAACCTGAGGTTCATTTACTAATGAACTCGAGTTCACTCTCCCTTTTGCTTTTCACCCCTTATTTGCCTTCCTCGAGCTCGAGTTCATCATTCACAGGCTCGAGTTCATCTCAGTTTTCAGCAGATGTTAGATAAAAACATCCTGCATAAAACATATCTAGAAGCTCCGATGCTTAAGTTAGTAACAAATAATCATCAAAACCTTAAACTGACATTGGGTTAAGAGTAAACTTACAACTCATTAGGATTTACCATTCCCAATTCTCTCCTTATGAAGGTGAGTGGTTCCTTGGCCAGAGGCTTGGTGAAGATGTCTACCAATTGGAGATGGGTTGGAATGAACATCACTTTTACATCTCTCTTTTGCACATGATCCCGAATGAAGTGATGCCTCACGTCAATATGCTTGGTTCTTGTATGTTGCACTGGATTCTTGGCCAAGCTTATTGTGCTAGTGTTATTACACAGTATTGGGATCTCCTTCAAGTGCACTCCCAAATCAGCAAGTTGTTGCTTCAACCATAACACTTGAGCACAGCAACTTGATGCAGCTACATATTCAGCTTCGGTGGAAGAGACAGCCACAGTTGTTTGTTTCTTGCTGAACCAAGAGACAAGTGAATTGCCAAAGAACTCACATTGACCACTTGTACTCTTTCTATCAGTCTTGTACCCAGCGTGATCCGAATCCGAATATGCCATCAAGTGTTCTGGCTGACCTTTTGGGAACCACAATCCTAAAGTCTTCGTATCTGAGAGGTATCTAAATATCCTCTTTACATGTTCAGCATGTGACTCTTTAGGAGCGGATTGAAACCGAGCACACATCCCAACGCTGAATTGGATGTCTGGGCGACTTGCTGTGAGATAGAGTAATGAGCCAATCATTCCTCTATACTTGGTGATGTTGAAATCCTTGCCCTCTTCATCAGCATCCAAGGAAGTGGTTGTGCTCATTGGTGTGTCAGCTCCATTGCACTTGTCCATCCCAAACTTCTTCAGCAAATCATTTAAATACTTGGTTTGAGATATGAATATCTCATCTTTTCGTTGCTTGATTTGCAGTCCAAGGAAGTAGTTGAGCTCACCCATCATTGACATTTCAAATTCACCCTGCATAGTCTTGGAAAATTCCTCACACAAGGAGTCATTAGTAGCACCGAATATGATGTCATCAACATAAATTTGAACAATTAAAATTTCATTCAATTTATTTTTCTTAATGAACAATGTTGTATCAGCTTTGCCTCTGATAAATCCTTGATTGAGTAAGAATTGACTCAATCTTTCATACCAAGCTCTAGGAGCTTGCTTAAGGCCATAAAGCGCTTTTTTTAATTTGAAAACATGATCTGGAAAATGTTCATTTTCAAAACCTGGAGGTTATTCTACATACACCTCCTCTTGAATAAAACCATTTAAAAATGCACTTTTGACGTCCATTTGAAAGAGTTTAAAACCTTTTACACATGCAAAGGCTAGAAGAACTCTTATGGCTTCCAATCTTGCTATCGGAGCATAAGTTTCTTCATAATCAATTTCTTCTTCCTAATTATAGCCTTTGGCAACCAATCTTGCCTTATTTCGGACAATGATTGCTGACTCATCTCGTTTGTTTTTGAATACCCATTTAGTGCCAATGACCGGATGATCTTTAGGCCTAGGTACCAAATCCCAAACTTGATTTCTATCAAATTGATGCAACTCCTCTTGCATAGCTATCACCCAATCATTATCTGAAAGGGCTTCTTCTATTTTAGAGGGTTCAATGTGTGAAATGAATGCAGCAAATGTGACCTCATTTAAAGTACTATTTCTAGTTCTTACTCCTTGGTTCACATCACCTATAACTTGGTCTAAGGGATGATTCCTTATATATTTCCTCATTTAAAGACAAACCTCATTGCTTTCATTATGTCGCTCTTCTTCCTCAGCAACCAGGCATATGTTGGCTTTTTCACTTTCATCCTCTTCAGCTTCGTCCTCATCCGATGAGCTATCTCCCCATATAGCTGACACATATGCCTTCTGTTAGTTCTGACTAGTTTTGATGATGTCTTAAATTGATGTCATTATCTAGAGCAAAAAGTTTGAATACTACATTTATCTTATATTTTGACTAATTATTACATTTAATGTAGATGCAAAATTTAATATAATGAAGAATGGAGTTTAAAGAAAGAAGAATCTGTTGATTATCATGAAAATATCAATGTTCAAGTTTCTGTGATCAAATAGAAGTTGGAACGGGTCAATTCGGAGTTAAAATGAGCAAGTTCAAGCTTCCGGAAGAATACTAGTTTGTTTTGGGGTCAAAATGCAATTTCAGCACTTTTCCAAGTGCCTTGCTCAAGCATAAATATTTCCATACTTGAGCAACATGTTTCCAGGCCATTTTTCGCCCAAACAGTACCTTGCTCGAGCAAGGACAGAAGCATACTCGAGCAAGGCATACTTTCAGCCAAAATCAGACCTTACTCAAGCAAAACCGAGAAGTATGCTCATCTCCAGCCTCCTCTGTTCAGCTCTGTTTTTGGCGACCTTCGGTAATTTGACAATATCTCCCAAACCAAGAATCGGATTGACATGAAACCAGTGGCAAATGAAACTAGACATCTAACACGTACTTCTGACAAACATTCATGTCCAAAGGAGTTCCTATGAATTATATATGAATTTTACAAGTTGGAACAAGTATCACCGTCACTGTCCAGACCAAGCTTCGGTATTTTGAGCATATCTTACCAACGACAAATCGGATTGAGATGAAACCAGTGCCATTTGAAACTAGACTCAAATACCTTTCCGAAAACATCAAGAACACAGAAAAATAAGATCAATTGAAGAAGTTATGATGTTTTGAAGTTGACAGTCTGTTATGAATATATCAAAAACGCTGGATAAGAACAACCTCCATTCATATGATGTTAATGGATGCAATAAAACTAGTTTGGAGCTGATTCTTATTGAATTAGAAAGAATATTTGAAGAGCTTTCTGAGATGGGATGATTTGCTATATTTGGGTTTACACCGAAGACGTTATGCTCACTGGAAATTGATGTCAACGTAATTGCTTCTTGAAAGTCTGAAATTTGCAAATGATAATGGTAGCTAGAAGCTTGACTCACAGAGATGGCCATTCAAGTAGAGTACTTAGTGCCCGAGCATCATTGATCTCAGAGCAAAGAAGTATAATTCTGGGAAGCATGCTCAAGTAGACTATGTGGCTTGCTCAAGCAACATGGGAAGTCATGCTCGAGCACAAGGGAAGGCTTACTCAAGCAACGTTGTTGAAATGGCTCTTCTTGCCTCTGTTTGGATCTTGCCCGAGCACGCTCTTAAGGCTTGCTTGAGCACCATGCTCGAGCAGAAGAAAAATGTGCCCAAGCAACATCGATCGACTCTTCATTTCCTATCTTTGCAAGACACTTGCCCGAGCATGAAAAAGACTTCCTCGAGCACCATGCCCGAGCAGAAGAAAAAGGTTGCCCGAGCAACCATGTATCTGAACCTATTTTACTCTCTCTGTCAGCCTTGCCCAAGCACGATGCCTTGGTTTGAAGCATGCCCGAGCAGAGTGGTACTCGAGCAGAAGAAAAAACATACTCGAGCAACATCGTTGATTTCACAAATTCTCGCCTCTACTTGACCCTTGCCCAAGCAAGCCTGAAATATTGCCCGAGCAATGATATCTCTGTTTTCAATTTACCGTCCGGAAAATCAAAATCATTTGATTATGATCTTGTTCCTTCAAATCCTTACTCATTATTATTCTTGATCTATTTTAATCAAATTGTTAATGAGTTACAGACTATCATAATGAAGATCAACACAGGACATCGATCAAGGCGGGAATCTGCCATTTCTTAAACCTACCTATTCGAGAGAATCAGTAACGGACATATCTTTGCAACATACTGGGCGAGAATATTTCATTTCCTTTGTTGGGTCTCAACAGTCATAATAACAATTACGGGAATAAATGATGGCGATCATTCCGCTTCATCTCCAACGGTTATATTCATGAGTCACAATGATTATTCTTCATGCTTCATCAACAGACATATTCAAACATTCGAACGGACAGAATCAAATCTTTCAACGGTCCTCAAGCTTCAACTAGTATAAATGCCTGAAGGTTTGAACTCATCGATAGAACCAACGCATACACAGACAAAGCATACATAGAGTTCAACTTCTATATCTTAGGATATTACTGAGCTTCAGTGTTCATCATTTATCTACTCTTTGAGAGAGTTTTATCAACTGTATTACATTCATTCAAATCTCAAGATAGAGGTATCTTGAGTGTAGGTGTATCAATTACAACTTGTAAGGGGGTGTGAGTCCGAGAGTGTAAGGATCATCCTTCGTTTACAGAGTGTGTAATTGTGTCTACGGTTATTTGGTTACACCTTGTAAAGAGGAGTAAGTCCTAGTGAGAGGATTACTCGAGAGTTACAGAGTCTGTAATCAAGTTTGGAGATAGTGAAATCCCAGAGTGTTTCTGGGGACTGGACGTAGGTCAAGAGTTGGACCGAACCAGTATAAACTCTTGTGTTCATTGCTTTTCTCTCTATCTCTGTTCTAAGCATTCTTGAGCAATTAACGAAAAGAATTTTAATATCACCTATTCACCCCCCTCTAGGTGATATTCCACCTTCACCTTCTTTTTGTATTTCTTGAATTTCTTCTTTTCTTTCTCTTGGTTTTTCAGCTGAGGACATTCTGCCTTGATGTGTCCGGGCTTCTCGCATTCATAGCAGATGATAGGCTTCTTTGATTCATAGCTCGAACTTCCTTTCTGAAATTTCTTGAAGCCTTGATCTCTTTTATAAAATTTCTTGAATCTTCGAACCATCATGCCAATCTCTTCATCCTCGTCTTCATCTTCCTCAACCTTTTCCACATTGAGAGCCACTCCCTTGTTGCGATTGTTGCCACCATTGACATCTTCTAATTCCTTCTTGAACTTCAGTTTGCTCTCGTACTCAAATAAGCTACCAAACAATGCGGCAACTGAAGTCATTGACTCTCCACGAGCTTCTTTAATGGCGGTAACTTTTGCTTCCCAATCCTTTGTCAGAATATTGAGGATTTTCCTCACTTGAGCTCTTTGATCAAAAAGCTTTCCTAAGGCCGCTAGCTGATTGGTCAGATGAGTGTATCTCAACTGAAATTCTCCAATACTCTCGCCTTGCTTCATCCGCAACAGGTCATACTCAGTGGTTAGAATGTTGACACGATTCTCCTTGATTCCAGAGGTTCCTTCATAAGCTATTTCCAGTGCCTTCCACATTTCCTGAGCCGTTGTCAAATTACAGATACGAAAGTACTCCTTTTGACTAAGAGCACTCTGAAGCATCAGGATAGCCTTGCTGTTGAGAGTGATATTCTTCTTATCATCATCGTTGAACTCAGCTTCGGTCTTTGGAACAGTAATGCCTTCTCCGATTTTGACTGGTACATAGTCTCCAGTCTCAAAGACTCTCCACAACCCATATTCCATAGCCATCACGAACACATGAAATTTTGCTTTCCAGAAAGAGTAGTGTTCACCATCGAAACGGGGAGGTCTATTGATTGAAGCTCCATCCGGAAGAATTCCTTCCATAGTGATCCTTCTCGAGTGGTTAAACTCTTCTGAGAAGACCTTGCTCTGATACCAAATGTAGATTGGAGCTTGATACCCAAGAGGGGGGTGAATTGGGTATCTACAAATTTTTGAAACTTGTTCTGTTTTTAAATACTTAAAACAGAGCAGAACAGAGGAGATAAGGGAGGAAAGCTTGACACACAACAATTTATACTGGTTCGGTCCTTTTCCTGACCTACATCAAGTCCCCAAGCCTCACTTGGGATTTTCAATCCACTAACTCAACAATTGATTACACACTCTATACTAAGAGCTGTTCTCTCACTAGAACACACTCCCCCTTACAAGTTGTAATCAATACACCCAAGATCACCAAGTCCGCTGACTTGTGATTCTCACAATCAATGAATGATTTTACAAGTAATAACTCTCTCACAGAGTGGATAAGGTAATCACTGAAGTGCTTGTATCAAGTATGATACTTTACAAGTGAAAGCTAATACACAATAAATGAACTTAGTAAATTTTCGCTCTGAGTTGGTGTGTCAGCTTGTGAAGACGTTAATGAACTCTATTTATAGCTAGAGAACATTAAATGATCGTTGTAGCTTGAATCAGATCGTTGGAGAAGTTGCCCAAGTGTTCTGAAGTGGTTTTGGGGTCTTCTCTCTCTTGTTTTCTCCTAATCTAGTTGGCCAAGTCATCAAGGCTGACTTTCTGCGAATTAATCCGTTGGATAGGAGTTTTCTTGTTTCAGCTAACATCCTTAAATGCTTTGTAAGCGTGTGTAGAAGGATTTGGGTAGAAGGAGTAACTTTTGTGCTTTGCAATAAATGCTCTGAGTTGCTTTTTGCTTTATACTCTAACCTCTCACCAAACATTCTTTAATGCTCTGAAATCCACTAACAAATAAGTTAAACATAGCAGGGAATATCAGAGAATAATATTGGAAGAAGATGGGATCAAATAACATTGATTTCTGAAATGCCCAAATTCAAATTTCCTGAATCTGCGACACGAACTCGAGTTCAGTTCTTACAGGCTCAAGTTCGTTGCTTCAGTGTTCAAAATTATGTGAGTTCAAAATGTGTGAACCTGAGGTTTGTCTTCTAAACCTGAGGTTCTCATGTCATTTAAAAACTAAAAAGCTCTCGGGTTGAAATGAACTCGAGTTTGGAAATTAGTTTGGCAAAAATTGAACTCTCTGTCAAATCCAGGCTCGAGTTCAACATTAGTAGGCTCGAGTTTGATTTTGACAGATTGAAAAACATAAGTTTAAAACATCTTGAACTCTGTTAAAACTTTCCAACATTGTTTACAATCGTTAGTAATCATCAAAACACTCAGAGAACTAACATCACTTACCTTGTACTCAAGTAATACTCTGATGAGGGCGTTTGCTTTGACAGAAAATTCTTGTACTTGAGTTGACCAATATCCATACTTGAGTAAGCAAGAAAGCTTGCTCGAGTATAGTGACTGAGCTTCTTTGAACTTTGTTGTTTCTTGTTATGCTCGAGTAAGATCAATCCCATACTTGAGTAACATCCTCAGATATCAATGCAGAGAGCCATTGCTGATATCATACTTGAGTAACAATGAATCTATACTTGAGTAGGGACCTAAGGACACTTAAACAAATTATCAAAATGAGCATGCTCGAGTAAGCTTAAAGGCATACTCGAGTACACTCTTACTTTAGGTAATATTCACTGATTCAAAACCTTAACCATTTTCAAGTCTTGTTATCATCAAAATTTCGAAAACTAATAGGTATCGCTGAAGTTCTTTGTCAGACATTACAACAAAAGTCACAAGATATTTTGAATGCTATGTAGCTAGTTTCAAGTAAAAAGGGACTTATTCAAGAATTAAGAGAAGGTGAAAGAGGAGCTTTATACCCAAGAGGGGGGTGAATTGGGTATATTAAAAATTTTTGAAAACTTGTTCTATTTTTACATTCTCAGAACAGGGCAGAACAGAGGAGATAGAGAGAAAAGCTTTGCACACAACGATTTATACTGGTTCAGTCCTTTCTCTGACCTACATCCAATCCCCAAGCCTCACTTGGGATTTTCAATTCACTAACTCAACAATATTGATTACACACTCTGTACTAAGAGTTGTTCTCTCACTAGAACACACTCCCCCTTACAAGTTGTAATCAATACACCCCAACTACCAAGTCCCCTGACTTGTAGTTATCTCAATCAATAAGTGATTTTACAGAAGAAACTCTCTCAAAGAGTAGATAGATGAACACTGAAGCACTAAGTATCAAAATGATACTATTACAAGTGAAAGCTAATACACAATAAATGAACTTAGTAGATTTTCGCTCAGAGTAGGTGTATCAGCTGGAGATGAAGTTAATGCTCTCTATTTAAAGGTAGAGAACATTAAATGACTGTTGTAAGATGATTTTAGCCGTTGTAGATGATTTGCACTAAGTCTGGTCATCTTCTCTCTCTAAACTTCTCCTAATCCAAGTCTTAATGAAGTCTGATGTGGCCCTCTGAGTTTTTGCCCGTTGGAATTGACTTTACTTGATGTAGTAAGATTTCTTTAACGTTCATTAGGCGTGCTCAGGTGGATTAGCTGAAAGTAGGTGAGATTTCAGAAGTGCATTAAATGCACTGTTCACTTTTTGCTTTATCTCACTAATCTTCAAATATCTTTATCTGTGTTAACTGAAAAACACTCAACAAACTTGTTAAACATATCTGGCAACATGAGTGAGTGATATATGAAAGCAATTAGATCAAACAACAATGATTTATGAATTCGTGAAATTCAAAAACCAAAAGTTACCGTTGGTTACTCGAGTAAGTTCCTCTTTACTCGAGTAAGGCACTGTGTAAAAGTGTCTTTACTGGAGTAACCAAAGTTTACTAGAGTAAGCTCTTACCAGAGACAAACCATCGAGGCTTGAGTTTGAAATCCAAGAGCTTTACTCGAGTAAGTTAGTACTTTACTCGAGTAAGGCACCATTCATGTGAAAACATTTTAAGTTCAAAATGCCTTTTTACTGGAGTAAGGATTTGTTTACTGGAGTAAGCCAGTCTTAGACAAATTAGTAACCTCTCTGTATGGGCTTTACTCGAGTAGACTAACCTTTACTCGAGTAAGTAACTTTGTTCTTCAAAAAGTGAGGAGTTACTCTAAGTCTTTACTAGAGTAAACGAACCTTTACATGAGTAAGGAAGAACAGGTGCTATGTTTGAAAAATAACTTAAGAGTTCTTTACTCGAGTAAGCAAAACTCTACTCGAGTAAGCTACTTCTTTTAAAAACAGGTTTGCTCTCTGTAAGACTTTTACTGGAGTAAGCAACGCTCTACTCGAGTAAGCAACTTAAGTTCAAAAGTTCATTTTACTCTCTGAAGGTTCTTTACTCGAGTAAGCAACTTTTTACTAGAGTAAAGACTGGACCTTGAAAAACTTGGTTGCTCTCTGGATGGCCTTTACTCGAGTAAGCTTACCTTTACTCGAGTAAGCAACTACTTCAAAAACTTTGATTGCTCTCTGTAAGTCCTTTACTGGAGTAAAACTTCTTTACTGAAGTAAAGGCTTGCCAAAACGCATTTGAGCAATCCTTCAACAGTCCTTTACTCGAGTAAGCTTACTTTTACTCGAGTAAGCTTACTTTTACTCGAGTAAGCAACTGTTAAGCAATTTCTAACTGATTTTGAAATACTTCAACACATGTTTATACTTGTTGTCAATCATCAAAACACATTGAGAACTAACAGAAGGTAGTTGGAAAAAAATGCTTAAAAGTGTTATTAATTTCTCTAAACTTCAGGAAACAGATGTTCCAGATTTTGGTGTTGTAATAACTTACTGATATTCTGATAATTATCAAACAACAATGTGTAGCTCAATCGGCGAACAAGAATAGCATAAATATACTGATACAATAAAATCTTGATTATATAACAAGAGTATTTTCAAGTTTTATACACATTACAGACAATAAAATTTATTACACTGTCATTCTTCAATCCTCCACCATTCTTCCTTCCAGTTCATGTTCAAGTATTCTTTGCTTTCAAATCTTGTCATGCATTTCTTCTTTGTGCTCACCTGCGTAATGGTTGGTTGGGAAGGGTGGGATTTAAGGAAATCTCTGTAGCAAACAATACTGAACAATGCATGCAAGATAAATGCTAGTACATGATATGCTTGCCTTCCATAGGCTCATGTTAACATAATAACATTTCTACATGCTCAATACTTCGCACAACATACTCATGGCTATAGTATAGTTAGAAACAGAGCTTTAATCATTCAAATATGTTACACATAATCAAGTAAGCATAGCAATCATACACATCAACACACAAGCAACCATATCAAATACATGTAAGTAGGTTAACTTCACTACCTCGTGAACTAATGTCCTTCCTCGGTTTCCTTGTCTACCAACCATCGATGTTGCTTGAAGCATCTTTCATTCTTCCTCTTTTCGTACTTCTCATGGCCCTAAAGATAATCATATTATTAGAGCCATGGAAAAAGGAATTCCTAATGAAGTTGTCTTAACTTCACAACTTTTGGCCCTTAAATTTGCATGGAAACTAAGCTGTCAAAATTTTCAATCAGTTTTGAAAATTCACAACTTATTGCACAAGTATCCAAATGGGATGGTTCCAAATCCTATGGACTCATTATTAAGCCTAACTTCAAGGAAAAATTCTTTTAGCAATTATTCAAATGCATATCAATCCAAGTTCAATCAAATAGTGGCTGCTACCCAGTTTGCTTTCCATAATCAACAATCATTTTTAAAAATTCATATCTCCCTATACACAGTTCCAAATTCAACAAATGACCTATCAAATTAAATATCATTATGTCTTATTTGATTCTGAAAAATATCATAGCCTTTAGACACCATTTACTATCTCAAACTCTTGTTGCAATTTCACTGCCATGGATTAAACTTTTAGACACAATTTTAGGACTTTGGCTAATACAATCTCAAAGCTTCCAAAATCACTACCCAACCTCTATCCTACACAATTTTTTATTTTGAACACATTGGAATAAAATGGTTAGAATCTCATTGCTTCTACATACTCTGTGTTGACCGAAAATTAAGGATAAATTACAACAAAAATGCTCTTCCAAGTTTCCTTGCAAAACCATCATAGTTAAGTCCCATATCACTTCTAGATTGGTGTTTAGGCCTTTAGTCTTAATTTAACCATTTTTGTACCAATTGGACAACATTTCCTTATAAGGGTTTCAACCACCAAATTTCACAGAAAAGCAAAGAAATCACCAGTAATCTCAAATACACAACCAATAGGCTTAGAATCTCTTACCTTCGTCGTTGTTCAGAGTTTTTCAAAAAATCTCTTCCTCCCTTGGCTATTCAAACTTTCGACTAGACCTCAATAATCACTGAACAAGAGTGTCTCTTGAGATTAAAGAGTAGGAGGAGGGAAGAACTAGAGGTTACAAAACCATAAAGCAAGAGACCTCAGTTCTGCGAGTTTTTGCTTCTTCTTCTTCCCTAGTATGAGTTTCAACACTTAGAGAACCTTGGGATGCTTATGGCTGAATGAAATGAGCATTTAGGAAGGGCAAATATCATATTTAAGGGGTCAAAGGTGTTAGTTCTCTGAGTGTTTTGATGATTACTAATGATTGTAAACAATGTTGGAAAGTTTTAACAAAGTTCAAGATGTTTTAAACTTATGTTTTTCAATCTGTCAAAATCAAACTCGAGCCTACTAACGTTGAACTCGAGCCTGGATTTGACAGAGAGTTCAATTTTTGCCAAACTAATTTCCAAACTCGAGACTGAACCTGAAGTTTAAAATTAAACCTTTGAGAAGTTCACATGAACTCGAGCCTACTGAGGTCTAACTCGAGTTCGTCTTTTCCAGAAAGCTTTGAACCTTGAAAATATGTTAAACCTTACACTTGCTCCCTGCAAACCTCAAGTTTGAAAGTTTTCAAAGAAAATTCTAAGAGTATGAACTCGAGCCTGTCATGGCAAACTCGAGTTCATCTCTGGCGGGACAAGTTGTTTCAAACTTGAAGATATTTTCAAACTCTGCACTGTTCCATTGAAAGAAAAGTTTTTCGGTTTGAAAAGTTCACTAATGCTCAAACTCGAGCCTAGCATCTTCAAACTCGAGCCTAGTTTTGGCCGAGAGCTTCCAAAGTTTTTCAAAACATTCGAACTCGAGCCTAAACAGTTTGAACTCGTGCCTAAAAGTTACCGAGAGCAAAGATCTTTTCAAAATGTCTTTAAACTCTAGAGTTTGCCTTGCAAACCTCAGGTTTGTTCTTTCAAGCTAAAACGAAGTTTGCTCAAAAGTGTCTCGAACTCGAGCCTGACACTAATGAACTCGAGTTCATTTCAACCCAAGAGCTTTTTAGTTTTTCAATGACATGAGAACCTCAGGTTTAGAAGACAAACCTCAGGTTCACACATTTTGAACTCACATAATTTTGAACACTGAAGCAACGAACTCGAGCCTGTAAGAACTGAACTCGAGTTCGTGTCGCAGATTCAGGAAATTTGAATTTGGGCATTTTAGAAATCAATGTTATTTGATCCCATCTTCTTCCAATATTATTCTCTAATATTCCCTGCTATGTTTAACGTATTTGTTAGTGGATTTTAGAGCATTAAAGAATGTTTGGTGAGAGGTTAGAGTATGAAGCAAAAAGCAACTCAGAGCATTTATTGCAAAGCACAAAAGTTACTCTTTCTACCCAAATCCTTCTGCACACGCTTACAAAGCATTTAATGATGTTAGCTGAAACAAGAAAACTCCTCTCCAACAGATTAATTCGCAGAAAGTCAGCCTTGATGACTTGGCCAACAAGATTAGGAGAAAACAAGAGAGAGAAGACCCCAAAACCACTTCAGAACACTTGGGCAACTTCTCCAACGGTCTGATTCAAGCTAAAATGGTCATTTAATGTTCTCTAGCTATAAATAGAGTTCATTAACATCTTCACAAGCTGATACACCAACTCAGAGCGAAAATTTACTAAGTTCATTTATTGTGTATTAGCTTTCAATTGTAAAGTATCATACTTGATACAAGCACTTCAGCGTTTATCATATCTACTCTGTAAGAGAGTCAAACACTTGTAAATCATTTATTGATTGAGATAACTACAAGTCAGGGGACTTGGTAATTAGGGTGTATTGATTACAACTTGTAAGGGGGAGTGTGTTCTAGTGAAAGAACAACTTAGTACAGAGTGTGTAATCATTATTGTTGAGTAAGTGGATTGAGAATCCCAAGTGAGGCTTGGGGACTGGATGTAGGTCAGAGAAAGGACCGAACCAGTATAAATTGCCTGTGTCAAGCTTTTCTTCTTACCTCCTCTGTTCTGCTCTGTTTTGAGTGTTTAAATACAGAGCAAGTTTTGAAAATTTTAAAGATACCCAATTCACCCCCCCTTGGGTATCAAGCTCCAACTTTCAAAAGGCGGTTTGGAGGATAATTGACCAAATTGCCCTTCAACTTTTACTTAATTATGACTATGCCATTAGTTATAACTTAGTAACAATCCAACTTTGAAAATTCATTTCTTTTCATACAAATATCAAACTATGATGATTCCAAAGTCTATGTAACCATTAATAAGTCTATTGTGAGGGAAAAATATTTCCCATGGCAAAACGCATGTGATCTATCCCAGATTCATCAATCATTGCACACTGGTCAGAAAATGTTTCAGATTCAGGGGATAGCAAAAATTCATAAGTCAACATGTATACATCTAAATTAGCCACATTACCCATCAAATTAAAGCTTTTCATGTCTACTTTAAGTTTGAAAAGTTTTATAGTCATTGGATATCATTTTCTTAGTCAAAGGCACATCACACACTGACTGCCTTTCAAAAATCCAGTCTGCCATCATCAAGAGAAATCCCCTTCATAATATTTGTCACTCTTCCTGAACTGGGATAAATAGTTTACTTGATATAGGCTTATCCTCAAGTATTTAGGCCCAAAATTAACGATATTACACATGGTCAATATATTGAAGGTCATGGTCGTTGACAATAAGATCAAATAACTATTGAGCATCATTATCATTTTGATATCTTCAATTCAACCATTGACTTTCAATTGTAAGAGTTAAATAGAAGGTTTAATGAGCAAATAATGGAACTTATGTCACTTAGCTTTGTTAAATCCGAAGGATGGTTACAAAGCTTTTAATGTTCATGATATTTAATTTGTAGTCTTGTAGAGAAGTATTATCCTCTTGATTTTTCTGAGTGGGAGAGAACCGATTTAAATTGTCAATTGAAGCATTTTCATAAAGACATTCTAAAACACCCCAAGCTACAAAATTTGTCTTCAATTTCTGAATTGCGTCAAGGATTGGCTAAGACAGGAAAGGCAAATTCATATCATTTGGTTGATAGACTAATTCATCTTATCTTAAGTCTACCAGTTTCATCAGCAAGTAGTGAACGTGCATACTCAGCAATGAAAATTGTAAAGACAAGGCTTTGAAATAGTATGGAAGATGACTTTTTTTGCAAATTTTTTTGGTTGTATACAGTGCAAGAGAGATTGCTGAAACATTTACTACTGATTCTATCCTTGAAGATTTTATCAATTTAAAAGAGTGTCGTGGGCAATTTTAGGTATGCATTTTTTATTTGATTATGTTTTGAACAATTTTATTAAATTTCACTATACATATAATTATTATGTTTGTGTTTGTGATATCTTTAGAACAATGTTTGGTTCATCACTCATTAGGCTGTGAGAGGAAAGTAAAATTCTTGTTTGAAATACCTACTAAAAAAGTTAGTATCATCTTATATCTTATTTTGATTTATAATTTTTGGTTATTATTTATTTGTATTTTCAATGTTATGTGATACTCACTAGTACAAAAAGGCTTTTAAGACCGCCTCATTTAGAGCGGACTATCGACGGCCCGGTCTTAAAGGTATGACCAGTGGCAGTTTTGTAAATATAAAGAACTTTAAAGTTATAACCGGTGGTAGTTTTGTAAATATAAAGAACTTCTTGGACCAAATCGTTTAGCAATGGGTCTTAAATATATTATTCAGACCGCTTAGAAAAACAACCGGTCTTAAAAATGTTATTAAAAAATTTGAAATATAAAAATTCTTTATAGAAAAATCTCGAACAGGCCGACTTATTTTTTCTGTGGTCCAAAATAATAAGGAAAAAATTAAATTATACTTTTAAGACCGGATATATATAATAGGAGGTCTTAAAGATTATACTTTTTAGCCGGACAAAAATCGCGCCTGGTAGTAATACTTTTAAGACCGGAGTTTAAAAGAGGGACGGTCTTAAAACGTAACCTTTAAGACCGTCGTTTTTGTCCATCCGGTCTTAAAAATAAACCGCCAAATATATCTTCAAGCGAAACGTTGCCTTAAGACTTACGTTGTATCTCTGAACTCTGAAACCCCTATATCTTCGCGTGAAACCCATAAGACTTACGTTGTACCTCTGAAACTCCTCTTGTGGTTGTGAAGCCACTCTTCCTGTTGCATTACCACTCTTCCACACCCACGTACCAGTAGCCTCTCTTACTCTCTCAGTTGCTCAGGCATTCCTCTCTTACTGTCTCAAAAATGAACGGTGAAGACGATTCCATTCGTGTTCCGGGATCGCCAGGTAATGGTGTGGGTCAGAACGAACCCTTGTAACGCCTCATTTTCAATACCAAAATCTTGGCCAAAATATTAGTAACACCACCAAATATAGGATATTTAACACTCAAACACATATTTACAATATGGCCAAAGGTAGAAATCCATTTATACAGGGCCAAAATAAATCCAATAAATAAGAGTTATTTTAAAATGCGGAAGTCTTTTAGGTTCATGGCAAATAAAATAACACAACATAAACTAAAGGAGTACAGAAGAGCCTACAAAGCTCACTCCATGGGTGCATTCCCTTGATCTCTACTAAGTTATTCACCTGAAAAATGATAATATGGGGTGAGATTACACATCTCAGTAACTACTAAATATTTCTACCGTACACGAGCAAATAATATATGACAAAAAGATATGGGCTGATTTCAAATATATATATAGATTCCATAATTTATCATACAAAATAATTTATACTAATAGTCATCAATATAGAAGGTATTAAAACATATATATCTCAAAAGTTCTCATCTCATGTCTTTACAGAATATTCATCATCATATCAAATTCTTGAACTGTTCAGAAATGCACTATGCAGTATGCAGCCTCCCTTATATCACCACCTCCCTTATACCGCAGACTGGAGCCATAGGCTAACACATAGTCCAATAGAAACTTATTCATTTGACTGAATTGTTCCAAGCTCACCAAAACTTAAGATACACCCGGCCAAAGGTATATAGCTTAAATCTGGACTATGGCTCCCCTCCTTTAAAATAACTAAGGAGGTGTCACATGTCCCACAACTCCAATGAAATCCCGGCCAGAGGAAAACATGGAAGATGGGGCCCTGAAACAAGTACCATCCACTGTGCACCGAGTGGTGGCATAAATCATTCTTATCATTCAAATCCCTCCTTACTCCACCCATCATAATACAACCGCCATGATGAATATGTTCACTCAAAATAATGCATTATTATACCATAAAGTTTTATACATCAATATGCGTATTTATGAATAGTGAATACTATGCGTATATGTGAATAGTAAAATACGATATATATACATGAATAGTAAAAATGAAGAGTACATACGGTATGTATACGTGAATAGTAAATACGGTATGTATACGTGAATAGTATTATGAATAGTAAATACGGTATACGTGAATAGTAAAATGAATAGTAAATACGGTATACGTGAATAGTAAAATGAATAGTAAATATGGTATACGTGAATAGTAAATACAGTATACGTGAATAGTAACATGAATAGTAAATACGGTATACGTGAATAGTAACGTACGTATAAATAGTACCTCTGCAGATTTGCAAATCAAAGTTCCCACACTAGATCTTAAAACCATAAATATTTTCTAAATATTCTTGCCAAAATAGTAAATAAACAAATTTATAATCATACATAATTCACAAGTATAAGGAAGAATATTCAGAGTTACCTGTTACTTGCTAATACCCGAATCACCAACCAGCTATTATAACTCTCAAGCAAATATCTCTCTACTCTCTCTCTCTCTCTACCTCTCTCTATAGCTCTTAGAAGTTGTGAAGAATGAAATGAAATGGAAGGTCTATTTATAGTTGGAAAATGGGTCCTTAAGTGTAATTTTCGTCTCTGGGTCGTTCTACGTAATTTTCCCCGTGACAAATTTTCAAACCTCCCGTGACTCTTCCCGTGGCTGGTTGTGGAAATAATTTTTCGTGGGTCCCACATGAATAGTAAATAATATTATATTATAATATAATATTATTATTCAAATAGTAAATTACTATTACGTGGGTCCCGCTGACAAAATTTTCAAACTTCACGAGAGTTTCTGTCGGCAGAGGAGAAATAATTTGACGTGGGTCCCACATGAATAGTAAATACGTATTTTGGAATAGTAAATACCGTATTTTTAAATAGTAAATACGTATTTGTGAATAGTGAACACTATTCATATTTCACAAATTTCAAGTATTAAATACGTATTTGCGAATAACATATATATATATATATATATATATATATATATATATATATATATATATTTTTAAATACGTATTTGTAAATAGTAAAAACGTATACGTGAATAGTAAATACTATTCACGGGGCCCACAAAATACTGATTTCAAATTTATTACTTTCCAAAAATAGAGCCTACTAGTCTTCCCAAAATAGGTTTATGTTCAAGATATTAGATTCAAAATTCAGGATGTTACATTTCTCCCCTCCTAAAAGAAAATTTTGTCCTCAAAATTTCGCTATAATAAGAATTCTAACCTATTTAAATAAATGAGGATAGGTTTGTCGCATGCTCTCCTCCGTTTCCCAAGTAGCATCTCCGGGAGCCATTCCTTTACACACAACCTTTACAAGCTAATAGCCTTGTTCCTCAATTGCTTATCCCCCGCATCAACAATCCGCTCCGACTCAGCTTTATATATCATATTATCCCTAAGTCCTATCTCTTTCCCAAACATGCTCACCAAGCACACAACACAATTTTCGTTCATCCTGTACCCAAAGTAATATTCAGACACAGGATCCACTAGTTCCTTATTTGAGCGCTTGGTTACACTGGCCTCACAGGCCAGTTCATTCTTCCTTTCTGCTTATTTCATTGTATTACCACGACACTGGATATTCAGATCTTACAGCTTAAGAAGTTACCCTCAGGCCATAATAACCACAACATGATATAATCTGATTATTCTGCCAACCTTAAGATAAACTTTAGACATACAGGTCTAATGTTACCATGATAGGCAACAAACACAATACTAGGCACATAAGTCTTATAGCCTAGAGATACCACCATATGCAAACTAGCTCAACGGGTCTTACCGCTTCAAGCCTCTGCTCGTCTATCCTATACCCGTGCTTCCTCAATTCAAGTTTAAGAAAACACTTACTTACTAAATCTAGCTTTCACCAATGGCAAGTAATTCAAAAACAAGTACATTTGGCAAGATTCCGCAAACTAAGTATATCCACAACAGTTTCCAACCTCTTCTAGCTTGTACACCTTCCACCACAATCATAATGTAAAAGTCAATTCTTGTTCTGATTTCGCAAGGATTCATTCCATGAGACATCATAGTTTATAAATGTCGATTACAAACTGGTCTTAAATCCTGTTGTAAATATTGCGTAAAAATTTCCAAACACAGCAAGTGCATTGGTAAGTTCAAAATTCAAATACTCAGGGACCTAGCAACTATTTTAAATAGTCACCAACTCCGAATACATTCCAGGTTCCAACTTATTCTACTCAACTCATCCATGAAACACTCAATTCATTATTTCTAAAGAAAGATTCTATTATCAAGATCATTTCCTATGCTAGTTAAACAGTTGGCAATCTCTGAACACCTTATACATGTTGGTATCACATTTTGTTCCCTATTTCTCTCAAATCAATTAATACCATATTCTAATATCTCAATTTATTCAATCAATTCAGTCTCCTAAAGAATCAATACAACTGTTAAGTTGAACTGTTATATTACATTTATACTAGATTCATCATACTCCATAGCTTATATCATTTAAGAACTATCCTCAAACTTTCCCCAAAAATGATAATTGTCAAATTACAAATCAACTCTTAGAACTTCAATATCAGCAAGACAGAGATATCATGTGTCCTCAATAATATCCATAGAACATTCATGTTTCACAATTCCTAGACTAAGATTTAAAACATTCAAATATTATTCTCACAACCTCAGCATTGTTCACATGATTCGAATTCAATCCTTAGTATCTCAAAGACATATACTAAATATCATCTGTTCCTCTCATAGTTATCTATTAATCACACCCAAATAACATACTAATATAAATCACCGGATTTCATACTTTCTTAATTAGACACACTATCTTAACTCAGATTGAATTCAAGTCTATTTTCAAATATTCCCAGACATTAATAGTCAAGTTTACAATTTGATTCTTATAACCTCAACATCAACTGATAATTCGTGTTTCCCCAAAAATACCCATCATACTAAGATCATGATTCACAATTCCTAATTTAATTCTTGGATTATATGAAGACTATCTACAACCTCAGCAGTATTCACAAGGTTCTAATTCTACCTCAACCTGCAATATCACAAAGGCTCATTTCGTTCTTGAGTTCTATTTCAGCTTAGATTAAATTAAAGCCTATCCTCAATATTTACTATATTCATTCTAACATCTTACTGGCATTCCTAAGGATCACCATTTCATACCTTTCCATCGATCTTCCAACATGTTTATCCAAAAACCTTAGTCTTTGAATTATCTTTGACAAATTCATAGAGTTCTTCGGATACTCGGAGAGTGAAGAATGCTCTCGGGTTAATTGGCACAACTCATCATCATTTCAAATCTTCGGATTCTCTCCGGTTCATCTAATATTATTAGGAAGTCACCCTTCCCAAGATTACTATCACCTTAGCACGCTTACGCTTAAAATCCTATTTTCAAATGTCAATTCTGACATCTTGAGTCAGCTGCACATCCAAGACAGATTTCTTAGATAAATGCGCGTATAAACGTCCAAACTTAATTTCTTGAAAACACAGCTAGCAATAAATGCCATAGCGATTTCTGTCTGCAAAGGTCTAGGAAACTGCGACCCCTAACGGTGGCTAGGGTGCACTAGGGTGCGGTGCCATAAAATTTTCCGCATAACAACAAAATCTACATGATTCTGAGCTAACGACAGATGAGAATCCGATGCTGCTTAACAAAATATAGACGTTGCTAGCCCAGCTATAAATAGAGTAAAGAAAGAGTAAATGTTTCACGTTCTCTCAAACTTCACAAAACCTCCACATATTCATCTCCTCTCCGATCGTAACCTTCACTATAACCTTCCACATTATCCTTAAACATGGCCGGTTCAAGTAACTCTATTCCAGTCTCCGATTCATTCAACCCTTTCTTTCTTGAAGCCTTACTTCATGACTATCAGACTAACATGTTGTCTGATTTGTCAAACAATGCATCATACCCTTATTCTTCTTTACTTCCCCAAAATCCCGTAAGCATGAACGTTCATTCATCTGCCTCAACGATTAACATTCCTACTCCTCCTCCAAGGATACAAGATTCTATTTTTACCACTACTAACAGAAAGGAATCTGAAGCAGGTCCATCAAGGCGACCTGTCCAAAGGTGTCGTAATGTGGCAGAACTTATGGAGTCTACGGTACCTTCTCAACCAAGGAATCCTGCTTCTACCTTGACTGAGACTACTAATCCATTTTCATGTGGTTGCTGCCATGTTCTACGAGAGATTATTCATACCAATGGACTTCAATACCATAAACTTGAAGTTCATGGGAGGATTGGTATGATATGCCACGCTGTCTTTCACCAGGACGTACAAGGAGGTTCTTCCAGTCCTCAAGTATTTGACTTTGGTAAGAAAAATTTAGAAGATGTCAAACATTTTCTAGAAAATTATTGTTTGAATCAAAATTCTTTAGGGTATGTCCTGGTGTCAGATCCCCTATCAGCCTACTATGAGGCCCTTTGTGTTGGTTTGGAATGGACTAAAAATCAAAATGAACTCCCTAATAGTTCATTTCCAACCAATACAGAAAATATATCCAATAAAGGAAAAGAGCTCATGGTTGTAAATAATAATCCTTCAGTCCCCATACCTAGTAATCCATACCGATCAAGAGCTGAACAAAATATTAGAGCTGCATCAATGTCAATTAATGATCTTAGAGACTTATTCCATTTACCTCAACAAGAAGCGGCTCAACAAGTTCGTCTATGCAAAAATGTTCTAATGAAAATATGCCATAGGGGAGGAATAAAGCATTGGCCTTATGTAAAAATTCGAAGCACTATGAAGCAAATAGCTAGATTGAGAAGAACAATGTCTCCTGATGGTCCTCTCTCAAGAGCAGCCGCTCAGGAAGAAATTAATAGACTTAAACTTGAGATAGTCGAAGCTTGCGGTGGAATTGTACCAACTGTTGTTCTTGATGCTTGAAATAATATAGTCTAGCCTTCTTGCTAATGTTTGTAATCTCTTATTCTAGGATTCATAAGGATTTTCGAGTTTTCCTGCCAAACTCAACTTTATCTTATTAAATTCAAACTTAAGCCAGTTATTCTGTATAATCAAGACTATGCCCGTATTCTGTTATGGTATTGTCATCTGTTACTCATATAAATTAGCTAGGTAAGTGAAAATCTAGCGAAAATCTCTTCATACTTTTTACAACGGCAACTAATTGAATAAACATCAAATAGGGGCTTAGTCTTTCAATCACTTTCCTAGACACCAATAAAAAATATTCATCCTAGAAAGTAATTTTAGGCCTACAGAATCCAATATTCAATAAATTTTCTACTTACCAACTTCCGCTACGCAGCTCTGAAATTTAATCTCAATCACATCCTCAAATCATAAATCCTCATTATCAATCACTTGAATATTTTGATTAACCCATTCTTCTCCTATCATGAATGTCACAAGAAAATTGGTAAAAAGAATCCAAAGCTATAAAGGAAAATGCACATGTTATGATATTTAATTTGCCATGACCTCAAAATTTTTATTTAGAAAACTGATAGGAAATTTACAGATTGGCCAGAACCTTTGCTCTGATACCAAAAATGTAACGCCTCATTTTCAATACCAAAATCTTGGCCAAAATATTAGTAACACCACCAAATATAGGATATTTAACACTCAAACACATATTTACAATATGGCCAAAGGTAGAAATCCATTTATACAGGGCCAAAATAAATCCAATAAATAAGAGTTATTTTAAAATGCGGAAGTCTTTTAGGTTCATGGCAAATAAAATAACACAACATAAACTAAAGGAGTACAGAAGAGCCTACAAAGCTCACTCCATGGGTGCATTCCCTTGATCTCTACTAAGTTATTCACCTGAAAAATGATAATATGGGGTGAGATTACACATCTCAGTAACTACTAAATATTTCTACCGTACACGAGCAAATAATATATGACAAAAAGATATGGGCTGATTTCAAATATATATATAGATTCCATAATTTATCATACAAAATAATTTATACTAATAGTCATCAATATAGAAGGTATTAAAACATATATATCTCAAAAGTTCTCATCTCATGTCTTTACAGAATATTCATCATCATATCAAATTCTTGAACTGTTCAGAAATGCACTATGCAGTATGCAGCCTCCCTTATATCACCACCTCCCTTATACCGCAGACTGGAGCCATAGGCTAACACATAGTCCAATAGAAACTTATTCATTTGACTGAATTGTTCCAAGCTCACCAAAACTTAAGATACACCCGGCCAAAGGTATATAGCTTAAATCTGGACTATGGCTCCCCTCCTTTAAAATAACTAAGGAGGTGTCACATGTCCCACAACTCCAATGAAATCCCGGCCAGAGGAAAACATGGAAGATGGGGCCCTGAAACAAGTACCATCCACTGTGCACCGAGTGGTGGCATAAATCATTCTTATCATTCAAATCCCTCCTTACTCCACCCATCATAATACAACCGCCATGATGAATATGTTCACTCAAAATAATGCATTATTATACCATAAAGTTTTATACATCAATATGCGTATTTATGAATAGTGAATACTATGCGTATATGTGAATAGTAAAATACGATATATATACATGAATAGTAAAAATGAAGAGTACATACGGTATGTATACGTGAATAGTAAATACGGTATGTATACGTGAATAGTATTATGAATAGTAAATACGGTATACGTGAATAGTAAAATGAATAGTAAATACGGTATACGTGAATAGTAAAATGAATAGTAAATATGGTATACGTGAATAGTAAATACAGTATACGTGAATAGTAACATGAATAGTAAATACGGTATACGTGAATAGTAACGTACGTATAAATAGTACCTCTGCAGATTTGCAAATCAAAGTTCCCACACTAGATCTTAAAACCATAAATATTTTCTAAATATTCTTGCCAAAATAGTAAATAAACAAATTTATAATCATACATAATTCACAAGTATAAGGAAGAATATTCAGAGTTACCTGTTACTTGCTAATACCCGAATCACCAACCAGCTATTATAACTCTCAAGCAAATATCTCTCTACTCTCTCTCTCTCTCTACCTCTCTCTATAGCTCTTAGAAGTTGTGAAGAATGAAATGAAATGGAAGGTCTATTTATAGTTGGAAAATGGGTCCTTAAGTGTAATTTTCGTCTCTGGGTCGTTCTACGTAATTTTCCCCGTGACAAATTTTCAAACCTCCCGTGACTCTTCCCGTGGCTGGTTGTGGAAATAATTTTTCGTGGGTCCCACATGAATAGTAAATAATATTATATTATAATATAATATTATTATTCAAATAGTAAATTACTATTACGTGGGTCCCGCTGACAAAATTTTCAAACTTCACGAGAGTTTCTGTCGGCAGAGGAGAAATAATTTGACGTGGGTCCCACATGAATAGTAAATACGTATTTTGGAATAGTAAATACCGTATTTTTAAATAGTAAATACGTATTTGTGAATAGTGAACACTATTCATATTTCACAAATTTCAAGTATTAAATACGTATTTGCGAATAACATATATATATATATATATATATATATATATATTTTTAAATACGTATTTGTAAATAGTAAAAACGTATACGTGAATAGTAAATACTATTCACGAGGCCCACAAAATACTGATTTCAAATTTATTACTTTCCAAAAATAGAGCCTACTAGTCTTCCCAAAATAGGTTTATGTTCAAGATATTAGATTCAAAATTCAGGATGTTACAACCCTCCTCCACTGACAATGTGCCTCCTAACCGCCCTACACGCCGTGATAGAAGAGGCACAGGAATGATAGATGTATCTCTAAGTTGGACTTCTGGGTCAAGGCTCGAGATTCAGTTCGAAGAAAAGTTGCGGCCTTAAGGTCCTAATAAAAACAAATATAATAGTTTTGTTAGCTATCTTGCACGCAGCAAGGTTAGCATCTTGGAAGATGAGTGGAAAAGTGTTAACTTTGAAAAATTAAAGCAACCTATTTGGGACACTATCCGGCTTACATACACTGTCCCTGACTCTGAGGAGTTGAAAGTCAAGACATTGTCCTATTTTGCTGATCGGTAGAGGAAGTTTAAGACCTCTCTCGCTAACACGTATATTTTTTACAATGTTGTGCTTGCCAAATAGCCTTGGGAATAATACACATTTATTGATGAATGAATTTGGCAACAATTTGTTTGGCTGCGGACCACTGCTGAAGCTCTGGTGAGTCTATATTTAGTTTTGTTTGCTTATGTAACCTGTGAGCTTATATTTGTTCATCTAATCCTGTTAGTTAAATTATATTGTTTGGTGTGTGAATAGAAGTATACATTTCCTGCCTTTGTCTATGCAAGTCTGATATGTAAAGCCTGAAAAGGTAAAATACTAAGGAGGTAATTGTGTAATGGTTTGTCTTGCAAAGGAGGAAATGAAAAGTCTTAAAAGGGGGAAAATTTATATACCTAATTGTTACTATCTAATGTGGACGTACTGATGATCCCACTGGATGCCTTAAAAAGGATCACGTTTGTATTATTCTGTAAGCATAATCCTCTGTTGTTTCTTGTTCTATCTACCTAGCAGTACAAACATAGCTCTTTTGTAAGCATAATTCTCTTTTGTTTCTTAACCTATCTACATCTTCCTTAAATAATAAAATGTTCACACTTAATCAAGTGAATTTGACTAGTGTTTGAGGTTCATATCAAGCAGAAGTTCTCTAATTTCTGTTAGTGAGATGGCTGGAATTCATAATTAATAGTTGTTTTCAATTCTGATTCACAGCAAAGAAGGGCAAAAGCACAGGAGATAGGGAGAAAGAATGATTGCCCGCATAGGGCTTCTCGCGGCGGATATGAAAGGGCTGAAAAGGAATTGATGGCGGCCAAGCGGAAGAGATTGGAAGAAGAAACAGAATCCAATCCTGAGGCGGTGCATGGTCCGCCATCTCCAATACGTTGCGAGGATTTATGGTTGCACATTCGGCAAAAGCCAAGCGGCTCCTACACGAGTGAACAAACTCGTGTAGCTGCTGAAAAAATTGTAAGTATCGTTATTGTTGTTATTTTTTAGTCCACATGATTCATTACTAAGCTTCTCGTTATCTGTACCTTACAGGAAGATCTTAAGAAGAAAGAGGCAGAGGGATCTTTCATGTCGTCCGATAGGAGTGATGTTCTCACGGCTGCCACCGGAAAACCGGACCACAGTGGGCGTGTAAGGGGGGTTGGAGGACGGGTAGGCCTGAAGGTATTCTTTGGTTCATCCGCCAAACGCCATAGGAAAGAGGTGGTTACCCCGGAGGAGATGGATCAGACAGTGGCCAAATTAAATGAGGAGGCAGCGGCTAAAGAAGCAAGGCATCAATCTGATATGAGTAAGTTGAGGGTGTAACTGAATCAGATGAAGCTTCTTTTGAGCTCTCGTCCAGAGACCAGTGTTCCCTTCACACACTCACCTGCAAATATGCAGCAGAGCACTAGAGGGAGCTGCATTGTTGGACAGTCAGAGCAACCTTGTGACCTTTATGTGGAGGATTCTAATCATCATGATAGACTACTATTGGTTGCAAAAGGGACTGTCAACAACGTTTTGGGATCAACTGTACACCACCATCAAATGTCTGATGATGAAGTTAGAGTGTCAGTTGAAAAGGTGATCATTGATGCACATCTCCCTCTCCCAACCGATGAGATGAAGATTGTGAGTGATGTTAAGGGAACCTTCATCTCTTGGCCAGTGAAGCTTGTACATGTCTGTACTCCTCCCCAATCTTCAACCCATCGTCCTCAAGTTCCAGCCCCTCGTCGAGCTCAATCCCCTCCTCCTCAGGCTCAATCCCCTCCTCGTCAGGCTCAATCCCCTACTGCTAAGTTGACTGGCCGCGAAAAAATAACCGATATGGTGAAAAGTGGATATTTTAAAACTGTATCGTGGCCTGTCAATGAAGTAGTAGGCGACACAAATCCCTTACCAGTCCAAGTTGATACCGAAGATATTAACTCCCTGCTGCTTCCTAGACAGGAGCTTACTGATCCAATTATTCAAATTTAGATGAAGTAAGTATGTTCTTCTATGAGTAATTTAAATGCATCGTTTAGACACACATACATATATATACGAATTCCCTGATCGATATAATTATTGTAGGTTCTTGCATCAACAATTGGAGAATGAGGGCAGGAGCGACGATTTTGGATTCTTGTGCCCACAATATATGAGTCAAACAACCATGAAGCAAAGACAATAATACATATCAAGGAGGTTGTGTAATGTGAGACGAAATGTGTACTTGTTGTCATTCTTCCACAGGTACATATCACAAATCTTGTCTAAAAGTCACTTATTTTCTGGCAGTTGGTCCTCATGTGCATGGCCGAACAAAAAGTTATCTTCTTATGCTCTACTCACGGCGAGCCAGTGCCCACGTTGGTCCAGACCATCAACGAGTAAGCATGTGATTTTGATTCTCTTGTCAGAAATCTCTGCTGTGAATTTTCAGTGAATTAAATATGCTTTTTTGATGATAGTGCCATGAGGACCTTCCAAATTGATGCACTCCATACGCGTCCTGCAAAGGCCAAATCGCCATAATGGCTCAGACCAGAAGTTGGTACAATATAATATTTGTAAACTTGTCAACTGCCTTGTGAACTTGTACATATATTACTTATACATTTCTTGTTCTTTTTAGACTCGTTGGCAACCACAGGAGTCCAACCTATGTGGCCAATAAATCATGAAACACATGTATGATATTGTCACTAAAGGAGAAACTAAATTATTTGCAAAGGTAAATATTTGATGTTACAAATTATGCACGCAAGTTAATTCAGTTTCTGGCTTAATGTTACATCTGAAATATGGACGCAAGTTAATTTAGTTTGTGTCTTTGATGTTACAGATGTTTCAATGCCCTGCCCCCTTCTCGGATGCTGAACTCGAGCACATATGCGAATTGTTTTGTCAATATCTGTATACCTGATCTTAAGTAGTGATTGAAAAATGGAGCTTGATACCCAAGAGGGGGGTGAATTGGGTATCTTTAAAAATTTAAAGAGTTGTTCTATTTTGTACTATGAAGAACAGGGTAAATTAGAGGAGAAGGGAAGAAAAGCTTTGCACAAGATGATTTATCCTGGTTCGGTCTTATCCTTGACCTACATCCAGTCCCCAAGCCACACTTGGGATTTTCAATCCACTATAACTCACAAATTGATTACAAGCTCTGTACTCAAGAGTAGTTCTCTCTCTAGAACTCATTCCCCCTTACAAGTTGCAATCAATTATCCCAACCACCAAGTCCCCTGACCTGTGGTTCTTTACAATCAATAAATGATAACAAGAATAACTCTCACAAAGAGTAGATAGTGTTAATCACTGAAGCTCACAATGTCAAAAGACAATACAGATGAAAAACTGAAAGTGTTGAATGAACACTTAATGAATTTCGCTCTCAGTTCTGCAAAGTTGTTGAGAAGATTTCAATGCACTCTATTTATACTTAGAGAGCATTAATTGACCGTTGTATGATGAATCCAACTGTTGTAGGTGATTAGTATTAAGTTTGGTCAGCTTCTCTCTCTAATCTCCAACTAATCCAGGTGTATAATTGATCTGAGGTGGCTCTCTGAGGATTTGCCCATTGGAGAAGAGTTTACTTGATGAAGAAACCTTTCTTGATCGTTGAGAAGGCGTGCTCAGATGGATTAGCCAAAAGGAGGCTACTTAACTGAAGTGCATTTAATGCTTCAGAGCACTTTTTGCTTTTTGCCTTTGACCTTCAATAATCTTCATCTATGTTAACTGAAATTCACTTAACAAACTGGTTAAACATAGCTGGGAACATAAGTGAATGATTAATGGAAGCAATAAGATCAAACAATAGTGTTTTACAAATTCGTGTAATTTGAAAATCAGTTTTTACCGTTCAATACTCAAGTATGTTCCTCTATACTCGAGTATGTCACTGTGTACTAGTGTCAATACTGGAGTATCCAATCTGAAACTCGAGAATGCAGCTTCCAGAGGCAAACCATCGTGACTTGAACTTTGAAAATCAATGTCAATACTCGAGTATGTAAGTACTATACTCGAGTATGCAACTGTTTGTGAGAAAAATTTTAAGTTCAAAAACCTCAATACTTGAGTATCCATTTCTATACTTGAGTATTCAAATCCTTGACAAATGAATAACCTCTCTGTATGTCTAATACTCGAGTACGCATAACAATACTCGAGTATGCTTACAATTTTCAAAAGTTGTGAAGTTATTCCATGTCAATACTTGAGTATTCAAGAACAAGTGTTGAGTTGAAAATCAGTGAAAGAGCCCAATACTCGAGTATCCAAAACTCATACTCGAGTATGCAACAGTTATAAAATTTTGAGATCTCTCTATAAGACCAATACTCGAGCATACCAATACAATACTCGAGTATTCACTCAAAGTGAAAACTAGTTTGCTCTCTGTAAGGCCTATACTCGAGTATGCAAATATCATACTCGAGTATGCACTCAAGTTGAAAGATAATTTGCTCTCTGTAAGTCCAATACTTGAGTATAGCTTCCTATACTTGAGTATTGACTCAGCTTGAAAACTTTGAATACTCTCTGGATGGCCTATACTCGAGTATGCAATTCCTATACTCGAGTATGCACTTAAGTTCAAAACTTGATTGCTCTCTGTAACTTCAATACTCGAGTATTGCTTCCAATACTTGAGTATTGACTTGTAAAATGCATTTGAGCAATCCACTCAATCCAATACTCGAGTATAGCTTCCTATACTCGAGTTTCCAATTGCCAGATGGTTTTTAACAGATTTGGAAACTTCAAAACATGTTTACAATTGTTGATTATCATCAAAACACATAGAGAACTAACATTCTCCCCCTTTTTGATGATGACAACACTTGTAAACCAATTTTTTAAAGGAATTTGAGAGAGTGATTCCTTTTGAAGTGAAGATTTCTGATATCAGTTCAAAGTGTTCAAAATCGTTCAAGTGTGCATTTTAAAACACAAGATTCAGAGATTGGCAGCAGAAATGCATTTAAAGTCATAAGCCATTCATAAACCAACTGAAATATATTCATTAACCATTAAACACAATACACATACATGTCATAAACATTGATATCATCAAAAAAAAACATATGAAACACCAAAATACGCATGAACCAACACATGAGCCACAAGTTCTGATATCAATGAACAACTACAAACTATACAAGAATACTCAAATTCTTCATAGACATTTAGACATCCTTCTCTCCTTCTCCCCCTTTGGCATCATCAATGTGGGGAGGATCAGTAGAGGCATCAAAAGGAATATCAGAGGAAGTGGGAGGTGGAGGTAAGAGAATGACTGCTGGTGTGGATGTGGATAAGGGAGAGGATGGATGGAAAAGCTCAGTGGTAGGAGTATCTGGAGATGGAAGGGGATTGGGTAAGATCTCAGTGGAGGGAGTGATAGGTGAGGATAGAACCACAGTGGCTGGTATGGATGTGGAAGCGGGGGAAGAAGATGTATGTAGTGGACTAGGAAAGGTGAAGGAAGGTGAGGATGGCTGAGCTTTAGGAACGGATGTGGATGTGGTGGGAGCAGTGGTGAAGCCAAATGTGGATGAGGGGGAGGCACCAATATCGAAATGCTTGACCATCTTCTCGACATTGTCCCGGGCGGCCGCAGCAGTATCCATCTGCTTGAGAGTGAGTGGCTCTGGACTTAGCTGCCTTGGATCTGCGTGGGGCTCGGGACTGGTCTGACTTCTCCCCACGATCAATTCCCATGAGGTTCATAATATGCTGCCCAAATTCAGCAGGATAAGCTGGAGGGTCATTGGCAGCCAAGTACCAAATCTTCTCATGGAAGAGGATCACTGAGACCAAGCTTGGGAAGGGAATCTGAGATGATTGCCGGGAATGAAAGGCAAACTTAGCCATCTCCTGAAATAGCCAATGTCCAACGTTGTGAGGCTGTTTATCAATAATAAAAGCGAATATGGGAAAATCCTTCTTGGCAAAGTGTGTGAAGTTCCCTCCCTTCTGCAAAAGATCCCTCGTATAGACATACCAGATTGCTCTGTTCCTGGGAGGCATGGCTGCAGGTGTGAAGTTCAAAATCTCCTAGCCCTCAGGGACAGTCTCATTTGGCCTAAGCAGACTAAATATGGCGCGGTGAGTATATCGATGGGTCTCAGGAGTAGGGGGATTGGATATTTGGAGGATTGAGTTGAGATAGGCTGGGGTAATTGTGATTTTCTGGCCCCAAACCTTAGTGACTATTCTTTCTTCCACCAAGTTCCCTTCAAAGTCCAAAATGTTGTCAGATTTCATGTGAAAATAGAAAACTTTCACAAGTTTAGGACTGTAGGGGGCCTTTATTGAGATCAAGGTCTCAAATTGGCTTAGCCAAGGACTTAAGTCTATGCCACAGTCTTCCTTGATCTTGGCTAAGTCCACAGAAACAATCGGGCAAAAGACTCTCTTTTCATCAAATCTTTTCTTGAATAGGATACCCTCATCTGCATACATCCTACAGGGTTCCTCACTAAAACCAACCGGGCATCTCTTATGATTGTAAATCTCATAGATAGCAGGCAAGGTCTGAGATACCTGAGGAGCAGATTTCTCTGTGGTTGAGGAATAGGTTGAGCTTGGGAACTTGCTTGACCAAGAGTGGGCATAGAGTGTGTACCGACGGTCTTCTTCCTCTTGAAAGGCTGTTTCTCTCTCAGAGGTGCCGTTGCTTGAAGAGCTTTTCCTCTCCCTTGAATTGGAGGCTCTGGATCATGCCTCTTTTTGGTTCGTTCCTCTCTGATCATGAGTCCTTTAGGGCGAGGAGGAAGAGTCTCAATGTTTTCCCCTTAAACTCCCTTGATAGACTTGTCGATTCCATCTCAAAGGCGAGAAGATCATTGCATTGTTCGGATACGGCGATCAGAGGGGGCTTGAGAAGATGTTTGGGAAGGGTTAGAGTTAGTATCTTTGGGATTTGAGGGTTTGGAAGCCATTTTCGCAAAGAACAGAGAGTGAGGAAGATGAAGACAATTAGGGCAAACCGGAGGTGTGAGTGAAGTGAGGTGAGGTTTGTGATTTTAGTATATATAGGGCACGCGATGAACTCGAGTTCACAACTTGTGGGCTCGAGTTCGTCTTAAAATTTCACTAACCTGGATTTCAAGAGTGTAACTGAGAACTCTTGAACTTCTCCGTGAACCTGAGGTTCATACTTACAGGCTCGAGTTCAAGTTGATTTTTCAGCTGGGTAGCTCTCTATAACTTTCGAACTCGAGTTCGCTGTTTGTGGGCTCGAGTTCTCTCATGTCTGAGTCCAGTGTTGCTCTCTGCCTGAAATGAACCTGAGGTTCATTTACTGATGGGCTCGAGTTCATTCACCATTTGTCTCCTACTTCTTGTCTGCCTTCCTTGAGCTCGAGTTCACACTTCTCAGGCTCGAGTTTGCTCAGCTTCAAACTCCCATCTCTTCTCTGCCTCTTTTGTGCTCGAGTTCATTAGACACAGGCTCGAGTTTGTTCCATATTTCAGTAGATTTTAGACATAAGCATCCTGCAGAAAACACTTCTAGACACTCCGATGCTTAAGTTAGTATTAATTAATCATCAAAACTTAAAAATAACATTGGGTAAGAGTAAACTTACAACTCATTGGGATTTACCATTCCCAATTCTCTCCTTATGAAGTTGAATTGCCCTTTGGCTAATGGCTTTGTGAAGATGTCAGCAAGTTGAAGATGAGTTGGGATGAACATCACTTTGACATCTCTCTTTTGAACATGAACCCGTATGAAATGGTGTCGTACATCAATATGCTTGGTTCTTGTATGTTGCACCGGATTCTTGGCCAAGCTTATTGTGCTCTTGTTGTCACACAATATTGGGATCTCCTTCAAGTGTCCTCCCAAATCAGCAAGTTGTTGCTTCAACCATAGCACTTGAGCACAGCAACTTGAAGCAACCACATATTCAGCTTCGGTTGATGACACGGCTACACTGGTTTGTTTCTTGCTGAACCATGACACGAGTGAGTTGCCAAAGAATTCGCATTGCCCACTTGGGCTCTTCCTATCAGTCTTGTAGCCGGCATGGTTTGAATCCAAGTATGCCACCAAGTGCTCAGGCTGACCTTTGGGAAACCACAGTCCAAGAGTCTTTATGTCTGAGAGGTATCCAAATATCCTCTTCACATGTTCGGCATGGGACTCCTTTGGAGAGGATTGGAACCTTGCACACATCCCAACATTGAATTGGATGTCCGGGCGGCTTGCGGTGAGATAGAGTAATGATCCAATCATTCCTCTATACTTTGTGATGTTGAAATCCTTGCCCTCTTCATCAGCATCCAATGAGGTTGTTGTGCTCATAGGAGTGTCAGCCCCATTGCATTTGTCCATCCCAAACTTCTTCAGTAAATCATTCAGATATTTGGTTTGGGAAATGAATATCCCATCTTTTCGTTGCTTGATTTGCAGCCCAAGGAAGTAGTTGAGCTCTCCCATCATTGACATCTCAAATTCACCCTACATAGTCTTGGAAAATTCTTCACACAAGGCATCATTAGTAGCACCAAATATAATATCATCCACATATATCTGAACAATTAGAATTTCATTCAATTTATTTTTTTTTATGAACAATGTTGTGTCAGCCTTTCCTCTAATAAATCCTTAATTAAGTAGGAATTGACTTAGTCTTTCATACCAAGCTCTAGGAGCTTGCTTAAGACCATATAATGCTTTCTTAAGTCTGAAAACATGATCAGGAAATTGTTCATTTTCAAAACCTGGAGGTTGTTCAACATATACCTCCTCTTGTATAAAACCATTTAAAAATGCACTTTCACATCCATTTGAAAAAGTTTAAAACCTTTAGTGCATGCAAAGGCTAGAAGGACTCTTATAGCCTCCAATCTTGCCACTGGAGCATAAGTTTCCTCATAGTCTATGCCTTCTTCCTGGTTGTAACCTTTGGCAACTAATCTTGCGTTGTTACGGACAATGATTGCCGACTCATCACGTTTGTTCTTAAATACCCATTTTGTCCCAATAACCGGATGGTCCTTGGGTCTAAGTACTAAGTCCCAAACCTGATTTCTGTCAAATTGATGTAACTCCTCTTGCATAGCTATCATCCAATCATTGTCTGAAAGGGCTTCTTCTATTTTAGAGGGTTCTATATGCGATATGAATGCAGAAAAGGTTACTTCATTCAAAGCACTATGTCTAGTTCTTACTCCTTGATTCACATCACCTATAACTTGGTCTAAAAGATGATTCCTTATAAATCTCCAAGCTCTAGGCTGAGACTGATCAGGGTTTTCTAAATTGTTTTCAGGATCAGCCTCAAAAACATTTTCAGAATTTTCAGTAGAAGGAGTAATTTTTGAAAAGAATTGATTTTTGAAAATGGCCTCTTCCTCATCATCCAAGGATTTATCAGAATCATTTTCACTGAACACAACATGTATAGACTCTTCTACAACCTTATTTCTAGTGTTGAAGACTCTATATGCTTTGCTTCTATTAGAATAACCAATAAATATGCCTACATCTACTTTGGAATCGAATTTACCCAAATTCTCTTTACCGTTATTGTGCACGTAGCACTCGCATCCAAAGATGTGTAGATGGCTGAGATTCGGCTTCCTTCCCTTATAGAGCTCGTATGGGGTCTTGTTCAGCTTCTTTCTCAAGTAGGTTCGGTTGGAGATGTAGCAAGCCGTACTCATCGCATCAACCCAGAACACTTGTGAAGTGTTGTTCTTATTCAGCATTTCCCTTGCCATCTCAGTGAGCACTCTATTCTTCCTCTCAACAACACCATTTTGTTGTGGAGTCCTTGGAGCTAAGAAGTTGTGGTCAATCCCCATGTTGTCACAGAACTCAGCAAAGGCGTTGTTCTCGAACTCGCCACCATGATCAGTCCTTATACCTGAAATTGAAAACCCTTTCTCGTTCTAGACCTTCTTGGCAAAAAGAACAAACCTTGTCGGTGCTTTGGCTCACACTTAGGAGGTTGTGGCACAATCCTTCTACTAGGTAGACATCTTTGATGAGTGGACCTTCATTGTTTCCAATCTCACCAATGCCAGCAATTTTTCCCGATTGATCACCTCCAAATATGACTCTACCACCATCTTTTGGCTTTATTGAAAGAAATTTGGATCTATCTCCAATCATATGTCTTGAGCATCCACTGTCAATGTACCATTTGTTGGGTTTTGATGCTCTAAGACACACCTACAATTCACAAGGGATCAAGTTTTAGGTACCCATCTTTTCTTGGGTCCTTTGGGGTTAGTTTTGACCTTGGGAACATAAGTTCCTTTCGGTACCCATTGATAATTTTCAGCAGGTTTAGCTTTTCTTTCATTTTTATGAAAACAATAAGAGGTTGAATGACCTTTCCTATTGCAATAATTACAATGTGTAAAGGGATTAGAAGAATGAATTGATTTTGTAAAATAACTCATATAAGATTTTTCACCATTCTTCTTTTTACCTTTCTTCTTATCAAAGTTTGGTTTGTAACCAATGCCTGATCTATCATTTATAAACCTTTGTTGTTTCAAAATCACATCAAGCATTTCACTTCCCTTAGTAAACTTTTCGAGTGCCTTTGTAAGGTGCAAATTCTTTTGTTTCAAGTCAGGGCACTCTTTGTAAGTTCCGGCTATCACCCAAGAGGGGGGTGAATTGGGTGATATATAAAAATTTCCACTCTTTAAAACATATTCGCAATTCAGTGTTTTCATCTTGAGTAACAAAAGTAAGTTTTCAAACAATTGATAATTGCTCAAATGTAAATGCTGGGAATGCAAAAGATAAGGAAGAAGAGCTTGCAAAAAGATTTATACTGGTTCGGCCCTCTCTGACCTACGTCCAGTCCCCAAGCCTCACTTGGGATTTTCAATCCACTATCTCACTCAAGCTTTAATCGGGTACTTGAGAACCGCTACAATCCCACAAGTTTAGCCGGGCACTTGTGCAGCCTTTTACAAATCTCTTACTGAGATACTCCCCCTTACACACCGTAAGGATACACTGCTTGATCACACACTTCGTACTCGAAGTAATCCTCTCTCTCTAGGATTCACTCCCCCTTACAAGTTGTAATCAACACAATGTATAACCCACTCAAGATTACCCAATCTTGAGTTTCTCTCAAAAGGATAATGTGTTTACAATGAATTTCCTCTCAAAGGAATGGATAAATAAACACTAAAGTACAGACACAATTCATTTCACACTCTTAAGCTATTTAGATATGAAAAACAGAGTGAGAATGATGTAGAAGCAGAGCATCAGCATTTTGGCATGGTAATCATATGTCTCCACGTTTTTCTGCTTCAATCCATGTCTTTTATAGGTAGAGAAGAGTCTGTGACCGTTTTTGACCGTTGAAGAATCAATCAGACCGTTGTAGCTGATTATCTTTAAGTGTGGTCAGCTTCTCTCTCTAGTCTCCAACTAATCCAGTTATATAATTGATCTGAGGTGGCTTTCTGTGGATTTGCCCGTTGGAGAAGACTTTGCTTGTTGTAGTAATCTTCCTTTTAGCCTTTTGCAGACGTGTACAAGTGGATTAACCAAAGGAAGCAACTATCTAGGCTGTGCATTTATTGTTCTGACAGTTTTTTGCTTTTTGCTCTAATCCTTCAATGAATCTTCGTTAATCTGTCTGAAACTCACTAGAAAGATGGTTAAACATATCTAGAATCAATATAGAATAATCATGGAAAGCATTGAGATCAAACAAGAAGGTATTGCAGATTTCCCAAATTTGAAATTGCACCAACGGTCACAAACCTTGAGGCCAACCTCGAGGTTAGCCTGAAGGTTTCAGGCAAGTACTGGTTTTAAAACATGTAACCTCGAGGTTACAATGTGAACCTCAAGGTTGGAAGCTATTTTCAAACCTTCATTTTTCACTGGAGCCCGACAACCTCGAGGTTGGAAATCCATACTCGAGGTTGGCCTTTGAAAATGCAAAGTTCAGTTTTTGAAAACAAGGCTTAGCCTCGAGGTTGGAAACTTAACCTCGAGGTTTTCAATATTTTGAAAACCAGTTTGCTCTCTGTAAGCCATAATACTCGAGGTTGAAACTCCATACTCGAGGTTCAAAGTATTTTCATGAAATCTCAAGTTTAAAACAGAATACCCAACCTCAAACTCAATTTTACATGTCCAAGCTCGATGTAAGAATCCAATGCAAGAAGAATCAGCTCCAAACTCATTGTATTATGTCCATTAAGATCGGATGAATGAAGGCTGTTCTTGATCAGCCCTTTTTGCGTTGTCCTGAACTGATTGTCAACTTCCAAAACCCATATCTCCCTGGTCTGAAATCCGTTTTGGTCCGTTCAAGTCTTGTTGGAAAGCTATGTGTGTCTACTTTCCAATGGCACTGATTTGAGCTCAATTGGATTTGTGGTTTGTGAGATTCACCCAAAACATTGAAGCTTGGTTCTGACTGTGACGGTGATGTTTTTGTAAATTTGTAAAATTCATATCTCCTTGTTCTGAACTCCTTTGGACTTGAATATTTGTCAAAAGTACGTGTTGGGAGTCTAGTTTCCAATGCTTTTGGTTTCGTCTCAATCCGATCTCTGGTTTGGAAGATATCATCAAATTACCAAAGGTCGCCAGAAGCTGAACGTGGAACAGAGTGCACCAGAGTTGCTGATAGTGCTGAAACCTTGAGGTTATGACTACAACCTCGAGGTTGGCGCTTGCAACCTCGAGTTTGCACTTGCAACCTCGAGGTTGGCTGGTCCAGTGACACCAAAAATGCTGAAGACACTCAAACCTCGAGGTTTATGCTCAAACCTCGAGGTTTATTCTCAAACCTCGAGTTTTCTCGACCTGGACCTCATATTTGCTTGATTTAACTCTGAATTGAGCCATTCCAACTTCCATATGACCTTGGAGACTTCTAGCATCAATATAAGAACTTGAATAATGATCTCTTCATTAAATTCAACAAGTTATTCATTCTTCCATCTCCCAACTTGATCATTCTTCATCAATTAGCTTGGGCTCATCATTATTTGCAACTTCTACCTTCTTCAACATTCAGAACATGATGAAGCTTCATTCCAACTTCTGCTTATCATAGAGACTCCCAGTATCACAAGAACTTGAATGTTGATATTCCTATTATATTGTGCAAGTTCTTTTGATAACATCTTTCTCTAGTCTCTTCTCTTCTTCTTGGTTATCCTTCAAAATCCATTGATAACATTATGTTTTCTTGACAACCTCTGCAGATATACTTCTTTCTTTCATCTCTTATCTCCTTCTTGATCATTCTCCTTAATTTAACTTGGACTAATCTACATTAAACATAATAGTTAGTCGAAGTAGGAGATAACTATATTACTCAATCTTTTTGCTTTTAACAATGACATCTATATAAGACATCATCAAAACTAATCATAACCAACACTCTTGACAAATCAAAATTTCAGAAGAAGAAAGTTTTTGAACTTGTAATTCAAGAGTAACGTTTTTCTTTTTCAAAGCTAAATATTTTTCTGCAAGTTTTTCAAATTCCTTTTACACAAGATTGTATTCATCAAAAAGTTCATCATAGGAAGGTTTTGATTCATATACCTCATTGCTTTCATCATGTTGCTCTTCTTCCTCAGCAACTAAGCATATGTTTGCTTTTTCTTCTTCTTCTTCTTCAGCTTCATCTTCATCTTCATCAGATGAACTATCACCCCATATAGCTGAAACATATGCCTTCTTTTTGAACTTCTTGAATTTCTTCTTTTCTTTCTCTTGGTTCTTCAGCTGAGGACATTCTGACTTGATGGGTCCGGGCCTCTCGCATTCGTAGCATATGATAGGCTTCTTTGATTCGTAGCTGGGGCTACCCTTTTGAAACTTCTTGAAGCCCTGATCCTTTTTGTAGAACTTGTTGAAGCGCCGAACCATCATCCTGATCTCTTCATCCTCATCTTCCTCTTCATCATCTGACTCTTTTCTTTCTTTGACTATCTTGAGGGCTATTCCCTTGTTCTTTCCATGCACTTCATTTCTTGAATTTTAGCTTGGCTTCATATTCAGACAGGCTTCCAAAGAGTGCAGCAACAGATGCCATGGAATCCCCTCTAGCTTCCTCAATGGCTGTGACCTTTGCCTCCCAATCCTTGTTGAGGATGTTTAGAATCTTCCTCACTTGGACCGATTGATCATATTCCTTTCCAAGTGCAGCCAATTGATTGATCAAATGCGTAAATCTCAATTGAAATTCACCAATTGATTCACCGGGTTTCATGCGCATAAGATCATATTCTGTCATAAGAGTATTGACACGATTCTGCTTCACTCCAGCTGTACGCTCATGAGCAATCTCCAAGGCATCCCACATAGCTTTAGCAAATGGTAGAGTGCAGACTCGGAAATATTCTTGTTGACTCAAGGCACTTTGAAGTAGAAGAACAGCCTTGCTCTTCAAAGTGATATTCCTTCGATCATTGTCGTCATAGTCTTCTTCTAGCTTCAAAACCCTCACTCCATCTTGAAGAACAGTTGGCATGTAGTCACCTCTTTCGAACACTCTCCAAAGACCATACTCAGCTGTATTGACGAACACCTTGAATTTAGCTTTCCAGAAAGAGTAGTGTTCGCCATTGAAACCGGGTGGCCTGTTGATAGAAGCTCCATCGGGTAGAATACCGTCCATGTTAATCCTTCTCGAGATGTTAAGCTCTTAGAGAAGACCTTGCTCTGATACCAAATGAAAGTGGAGCTGTATACCCAAGAGGGGGTGAATTGGGTATACTTAAAATTTTTCATATCTTGTTCTGTTTCGAGCAAGTAAAAATAAAGTAGAACAGAGGTGAAGGGAAGAAAAGCTTTGACACCAAGATTTATACTGGTTCGGTCTTATTCTTGACCTACGTCCAGTCCCCAAGCCTCACCTGGGATTTTCAATCCACTAACTTCTTGTAACTTGATTACACACTCTGCACTCAGGAGTAGTTCTCTCTCTAGAACTCACTCCCCCTTACAAGTGTTAATCAATGCACCCAACCACCAAGTCCCCTGACTTGTGATTCTTTACAATCAATAATCAATAAGAATACTCTCTCAAAGAGCTGATAAGATGAACACTGAAGTACAAGTATCACAAGATACAATACAGATGAAAAACTGAAAGAATTGAATGAACTCTTAATGAATTTTCACTCTCAGTTGTTCTGGTTCTTGGAAAGACTTGAATACTCTTCTATTTATACTCAGAGATCAATAAATGACCGTTGCTTTCCAAATAGATCCGTTGGAGAAGTTGCCCAAGTGTTCTGAAGTGGTTTTAGGGTCTTCTCTCTTTTGATTACTCCTAATCTAGTTGGCGAAGTCATCATAGTTGACTTTCTGCAAATTAATCCGTTGGAGAGGAGCTTCCTTGTTTCAGCAATCATCCTTTAATGCTTTGTGATTGTGTACAGAAGGATTTGGGCAGAAGGAGTAACTGTCTGAGCTTTGCAATAAATGCCCTGAGTTACTTTTTGCTTTATGCTTTAGCCTCTCACCAAACATTCTTTAATGGTCTGAAATCCACTAACAAACACGTTAAACATAGCAGGGAATATCAGAGAATAATATTGGAAGAGATTAGGATCAAACAATGCTAATTTCTGAAATGCCCAAATTCAAATTTCTGAACTAGCGTCACGAAGTCGAGTTTGGTTCTTGCAGGCTCGAGTTCGATGCTTCAATGTTCAAAATTATTTCAGTTTAAAACTTGTAAACCTGAGGTTTATCTTCTAAACCTGAGGTTCTCAATTTGTTGAAAACTCAAATTGCTCTCGGGTTGAAATGAACTCGAGTTTGCTAGTTATGAACTCGAGTTTGGTTTATCCAGAGAAGGGTGTCGAGATTTTGAAATCTGAAAACTTTGAGTTTAAGTAATGAACTCAAGTTTGTAAATGATAGGCTCGAGTTCAAAGCTGTTTTGTACAAAACTCAGTTTTAACTTGAAAGAGCAAACCTGAGGTTTGTAGAACAAACACTCAAGTTTAAAACACATTGAAAAGTTCTTTGCTCTCTGGAACTTTTAGGCTCGAGTTTGGAAACTTTAGGCTCAAGTTTGATTGTCTTTGAAAACTCTGAAAAGCTCTCGGCGAAAACTAGGCTCGAGTTTGAAAACAATAGGCTCGAGTTTAAAAGACTTGAGAAATTTTCAAACTGAAAACTCATCTTTCAATAAAACAATGTAAAGTTTGAAAATATCTTTAAGTTTGGAAAACTTGTCCCGCCAGATATGAACTCGAGTTTGCCATGTCAGGCTCGAGTTCGCCATGTCAGGCTCGAGTTCGCCATGTCAGGCTCGAGTTCATGCTCTTTGTAAGCCTTGGAAATTTTTCTTTGAAAACTTACAAACTTGAGGTTTGAAGAAACAAGCGTCAAGTTTTGAAATGTTTTTCAAAGTTCAAAACTCTATGGCAATGATGAACTCGAGTTTGTCCTATGCAGGCTCGAGTTCATACACACTTTTCAAAAGGTTTAAGTTCAAACTTCAGGTTCAGTCTCGAGTTCAAAAGTTGGATTGACAGGTTTGTACTCTCTGTCAAAACCAGGCTCGAGTTTGACACCAGCAGGCTCAAGTTTGATTTAGGCAGATACAAAATTGACAAGTTTGAAACATCCTACACATTGGCACAGACTTTTTGTATTGTTTACAATTGTTAGTAATCATCAAAACACATAGAGAACTAACAGTTTGTTCCTTGTTTTATTTTTGTGGCAGGATCCGATCATGATGTTATAAAAGAGGATGTTACGTTGTTGGGTGGGAATCAGATGAAGGCATGGTGAATATTATTTTGGGCACATCTATGTTGTATTTGTAACTTTTGTATTTGTAAGTAAGTTATCTTATTGTATGAATTAACTTAGGTGTTGTAGATTAATTAAGAGGCCAAATAACTCATGGTGAATAATATTTGTATCATTTTTCCAATTCAATTTATTCAAATAATTGATCATAGCTTGTAGCTTAAAGTATCGACTTTTATGTGCTGGATTGGGTAGTCGATTTGTGTGTGTATATATATATATATAGTAGCAGGAACAACAACAGGGAAAAATTCGGGAAAATTTAGATTGGAAATAAATAAGCCGGTCTTATACGTTTAACTTTTAAGACCGGATGTAATTATATGACAGGTAGGTCATATTTAGCCGGTCTTAAAAGTTGGCCTTTTTAAGACCGTTATGCTATAATTAGACGTCCGGTCTAAGAGGAAAATTTTTAAGACTAGACGTAATTATCATCCGGTCTTAAAAGTCACTCTTTTAAGACCGCGTATGTTTAGTCGATCTTAAAAGTCGCTAACTTTAAGGCCGTATTTATTTTTGTCCGATCTTAAAAGTCCGATACTTTTAAGAGCGGCCTAATTTTAGGCCGATCTTAAAAGTTGAGTTTTTGGACCGACCAAATCAAACTATTTCATGTTCATTTAGTACAAATTTTAAGACCGAATGTTTTAAATGTTCGGTCTAAAGTATGTAGACTTTTAAGACCGGATCAAAGTCCGGTCTTATATGTAGACTTTTAATACCGGCTGGAACAAGACCGGCCGTCCGTCCGGTCTTACGAGCCTGTTTCGTCCGGTCTTAAAAGCCTTTTTTGCACTAGTGACTATTTAGTAAATAGTTCAATATGTTTATTCTTTGGTCCAGGCTAAACATATTTTCTAGTTCCGCCACTGTTGTAAGGTTTGTATTCGCAGCTTATATCACTCCATCTAATCCATACCCCTGTGGCTGTTCATTTTCCCCCTTCCATTATTCTACATCTCGTCATTTTTTAACTAGTATATTGTTGCCAAGACCTTTTTTTCCTCTCCTAAACTGTTTTAATCAATTACAATGTTGCAAGATTTGGAATTTTTTCCCAATTGTTCGTCTTTTTCTGATTTCCATTACTGTTGTACAATAATATTATTGTGAATATTTGTCATCATCTCTCTATTTTCTTTCTTTGTCTCTTGGATGTAATTTGGTCTATATTTGCTCTAGCCTCATTCAAGGTCCAAGTTCTCTTTTTTCCAAAAAAAAAAAAAACTACAGTCTAGTATGTCATTCTTTAACATGTAGACCAAATGTGATCTAGTTTACCACTGGGTTTATCTTGGATTGGACCAGACTTTGGCAGTAAATTCTAACAAAGTAATTTCAAACCGAGCCTCAGGTTGAAGCTAAACCCGATCTAACAAATTTTTGTAAAGTTAATTGCTTAAGGCAAAATAAAATCTTATTTATAGCCCTAGACATGAAGGTTTCAAACTCAAATGCTTCAAAATTTAGGTTTATCCAGTAAGCCATTTTCATAAAATAAATTGTAGATTGTCTAAAAAATATTTGATAAATAAATACCATGGTTTCCACTACATGTTACCTCTTGGTGGCCCATTGTTAAGCGTGTGAACCCACTTTTCCTCTTGGCGCATTTACTAGCCTAATTTCACAAGTTGTAATATAGAGTTTCTGTCACTCCCAAGTAATATGAGACTTTATTCCATTTGACATACACCCCACATATGTTTCATAAACTCCAGCACAAAGCACTCAATGTAATTTGCTATTCCAAGTTGCAATATTTTCCAACAATGTACAATCCTCCCACTTCGCACATGATTATTATTACTCTTGTACGAGGAATAATATTTATTTCTACTTAACTCTTCATTGTTAACTTTTGATTTTGCACATCTCATGCCCAAAGAATTTTTACATTTTGTTAAATGTTCCTGCCAATCAATTCCTTTGATAATATATACATCAATTGTACTAATGAATCATATAGTGATTGAATATACCTTTCTTTAACTGGCGTGGGAGTCGGTCTTCCTCACCTTAAGGGAGAGGGTTTGATCCCTATGTTGGTCAAGGCACTGGGCGAGGCATCCTAGGGGTCTAGGAAGCAGTGGTAATGTAACATCCCAAATTTTCGGGATTTTAAATTAGAAATGTTGTATGAAAAATTATTATTAGAATTTGGCTTGAAAAATTATAAGATTAATTACTGAAGATACATAGCTTATTTTCCTTAAAAATTTTAAGAAAGAGTGAATTCAATTAGGAATTTATTTCCTTACAATATGCGGGAAAAAAAAAAAGAAGGAAATCACAGCGCCGTTCTACTCAGTGAATATATTACTTTCGGCCATCCAACTGTACACGCATACTTCCTCAGCCTTTCCTTATTTCTCCAGTTAAAACACGAAAGATCAGAAGAGACCTCAGCAGCACTTTTCATTTAATGCGTTTCGGCCGATTGACTGAGCACGCAACAACAGCACCATGCTCCTTCTATCAGCAAGTTCAGACCACAACAGCATCTCGAACTCAACGCCATATACCATTGTGTATTTCCCTTCGGACCGTGTTCATCTCTCTTGGACTGGACGGTTAGCATATGATATATATCCAGTTCTTTATTAGTCACGTTAGCTTGACTAGAAACGCAGAAGCTAATAGCGCTGGTAAATCAAGGAAGGAATGAGAGAGATGGGATGAAACCTGAGTGTGAGAGCGTGTAAGTGTCACAGCCGAGAGAGAAAGAAGGAGAGAGAGAGAGAGAGAAAGAGAAATTCAAGCATATCTTGCTCTGCTTGGAAGCCAGCAAAACAGAGGTAACTTTAAACTTCTTTTCCTTCTTGTTTCAATGAAAAACCGATGCAAGTTTCTGCATAGTAGTCGCTAGGAATATAGCTATGATTCCACAAGAGTAATCTACTAAATGAATACTAGAACAGGGTCGGTTTTAGCTTGCTTAAATAGTTCAGAACCTCTTTCGCTGCACACTTAGAAAATATATATGTAGGAAAGAACGAAAAAAAAAAAGTGGCTGGTTCTGTGCATATTATCGGATTTATGACGCTAGCATAGGAGTTTAGCACATAAGTCCAAGTATTTCTGTGTTATATTTATATACTAAAAACTATGAATATAGCAGAACCGAAACCTTATGGTATAGATACATACAAGGAAAAAAAAAAAAAAAGAGAGAGAGAGAGAGAAGAAAAGTAGTATATATATATATATATTAATGCTTACTGACATATATTACAAAGTAGTTTACTGAGGTAGTATAAATGCATTTGAGAAAATAGAAGGGGGGCTGTCAAAGTGTATACATGGGGAACTAAACTTGAACAACGGAACCTTGCTTTCTTATATAGTCAGAAACGTTTTCCTTGTGGTGAGCATATATGTATATATGTGAAAACTAAAACGCTGCAACTGTTAGAAAAGAGTGAGAAAAACCGAAACACATTTGTCACTAGACTTTGTAAAACTGTAATACCCCAAAATTCATATTCATCATAAATATTATATTTTGATAAATAATATCTATTCAA